>APFE031634779.1:1750-12905 GCA_000404065.3 Pinus taeda
TTATGTAATGTAAAGGAGGTTGCCCCCTCGAAGAGGCTGAATTATAAGGCGTTGATCTATCTTTTCTATATTTTCTTGAGCTGGTTTCATAACAGTCTACTCTTTGGATGTATACCCTCAAGAGCTTCCATACCAACCTACAGTCGATTATATATTTACAAAACTGAGTTGACATGACAAAACAATATTCCCAATTCCACCTTAGGCTCAAGAAGAGTCGAGAGATATAATTTTATCCCTTTCAAATGATTAATCCAAAGAATAAAGGGAAGCATAATTATATACAAGGCCATTTAAAGTCGATCTCCCAGTATCAATCACAAAATCTCCCAAGAAAATTGCAAGTAAAGAATTTCGATGTATGAATTTGACTGGAACATCAACATCTAGTATTAATTGGCAAGAAATTTTGACAGGTATTAGACTTGAGGACCCACAACAACAAAAAAATTTAGACACAATTGCTCAAGAAATTTTTTAGAATATCCAAGCAAAGGGTAAAACAACAAAGAAGCCCAGAAAATCGCAACAATTCTTAACATCATCTATTGGGCCAAAAATCTTGAAGTCGTATGGACATGCTAAAGATGTATTTATTGAAACTATAAGATAGAAACTAATGGTAGATCAGAAAACATAGATGCATCAATAATTGACTCCAACAAATATCAACATAGAAAATGGAAGTTAAACACAGACACAGGACCACGGATAGTCAAGTGAAACCAGAAAACAGAAGGATCAAGTTTTATATATCGTCTTGACTTCTGATTCACCCCCTATGACCCCAACAACAATTGTAGAAGAAAAGGAGGGGAAGGATAAAACCTCGCTCAAACAGAATTATACACATGAAGTCATATCAGAACATACAAGGTCAAATGATATAATAAAAGGAATGTTGGGTAAAATTAATCTAGAAACAAAAGATACTTTAGTTGCACCGAAAAATCATCAACAAGATCCACTAGCACACTTGATTACACCTAGTTCTTACGCTCCAGAGGCAAAGTGAGAACCGACAGAAACACCTAGAAATACACCCAACCTGATGCATGCTTTTGATAAACAAATATTTGAAGCCTTGGAAAATTTTGTGAGAGAAACTAAGAAAAGACTAACAAGATGGAAAATGGACACAAACAAGCTTCAACAAAGCTAGCAAAAAGAAAGGGAGATATGGATGGAATTTCAAAAACGGGAAACATAACAACATAATATCAACATTCCAACCGGAGTTGATGATCCATTTGTTGAAATTCAACTATTAGTCCATCAACTAGTCAACCACAATGAGAAAGTGGATGCTCAAGTAAATGAAATACAAGATAGGGTGACAATTCAAGGAAATCAGAAATTATCTCACTGTAATTCAGAAGACTTATCAAGAATTTTCCAAAACAAAGGAAGAGTTAGAGAAAACATTGGATCACGAAGCTACACTTAGCACAATTCTTAATAATTGGACAACATATTTAGCATCTACATGTAACTAAATTAAGACTCAAGAAATTATAATCCATTAATTGTGCTCATGACAAGTGACAACCTCGAGAAAAGGCTGCACATGAAAATCAAGTTATACAAGAGAAAAATATTCATGCTCAACTATTGTAGGAGGAGAGGAGAGACAATGGTGTAGATAAGGGAAGAAAACATAAATATAAGCCTCCAAAGATGTTGAATATTTGTAGGGAATTCTCAGTAAAGTGCAATAATTGGGACAACAACTACTAGTATGCCCAGGAAAGGTTAGTTGTATGAGAATGGTGTATATTTTATCAACATCACTAGGTGATTGCACCAAATATTTATAAAAAAAAAAATCCATGAAACTCCAACACTAGCACCCATATTAGCTCAATATCTTCATCCTTTCTACCATAACTTATATTTAGTTTCTTTGAGCCAAGTTTTTCAAGATGTGGTCCGACCTCTGAACAACACTTTGAAAATTAGGAAATTTAATTTGAAGGTTCTAACTACTCACTCGGGGAAAGACAAAGAAGATGAATTCACATTATAAATCCAAAAAAAAATTAGTTCAAGAAACACTAGTCGACCATGCAACCATATTTGCTATTCAACTAACCACTCCCCAAGAAGCACTTTAATTCTTTTCTAAGTAATTCTTTTATTTTTCTTATTTTGTAATAATTTTTGTATACATTTTGTAAGACTCCAAATCTCCCCTTCTTCGAGATGAAGAAGGCATGGAGGGTGGGGGAGATGTTGGAGGGGCTAGTCGACTTAGTCGACTATCCTGGTTGAGTTGGAAATCTATATTGTACAATCAGTTGACTCTCTAATCAATTCGATGGTCTAAGCCACATAGGTTGTGTAACAACCCTGGTGAAAATTCCATGTAAAAATATATATAAAACCACGGTGTTGTGACACATATTCCAAGATGAATGGTGGGTGAAACATCGTAATGGGCGTTGATTTGATTTATTATGGCTAAGGAAATAAGCAAAGGAAATGTCAAAGGATTTGGAAAGGCATGAGGCATTTATTGGCATTTTATTTACGAAAATAATGGAAATTAGGAGAAAAGGAAGGTGAAAGGTCACAGGCTACAAGTGAGGAGGAAAATGAAGGAAAATAATTGAAATGAAGAAAAAGAAGCCTCATTAATAAAAAGGCTTATGAGGATCAGTGGGCAAGCCTTGATTAGTTTAGTTTTGGATCTCTCTTATTATTCTCTCTCTCTCTCATACCCTTGGATACTTAGAGTTTTCTTGGAGCACTCTTGGAGGGTGTGGCATACTTGGATTTTTGGAGCAAGAAGGAAAAGGAAGAGAAAGAAAGCGCAAGATGACATCAGGATCATCAAATACAACAATTTTGCTTATAGGTACCGAGTTGCATGTATGTTTTCCTCACTAGTTTTGGCATGCATTTGGTTTCTTGGTTATGATTTATCATTGGCATGGAGGATGGCCAAGATTAACAATGGATTGCCTAGCCTTGCCATTTTTTAGATAGTCATGGTGTTGTGGGTTCATTTGTTTTTTTTTAATTGTCTCATGTTTCCTTAGCTTGGGTTGACCTATTAGTTCCTAGAAGCCTTGGTTGGAAAAACGCTCTGGAGCATTGTAACGGCTTGAGTTTAGTTACTAGTCTTGTAGACGTTGGTTAGAAAAATGATCTGGAGCCCTGTAACAACTTGGGTTGAGTTATTAGTCCCGTAGCCTTGGTTGGACAAATGCTCTGAAGCCCTTAGTGGGTTGAGTTCCTAGTCCCGTAGCCCGGGTTGGACAAACACTCTAGAGCCGGTAAAAGATGTGGGTTGAGTTACTAGTCTTCAAGCCTTGGTTGGAAAAATGATTTAGAACCAAGTGTAAGTTGTGGGTTGAGTTATTAGTCGTCGGATCCGGCTTGGAAAAAACACTCTGGAGCCCTGGAAGGCTGAGATAGAGACTAATCTGATGTTGGTTTTGTGATGTTCGACCGTGAGGTGGAATCACTATTTGATGGGTTGAGGTGGATGGCCTCTGGAAGCTTTAGATGAGATTTAATTGATGTGTTATATGAGATCCCACATTCATGCTTGGAATATGGCACGAGGGTGAATGACTGAAGAGAGATTTGGCTCAACCATTCTACGGTTGGGTGGAACGTGGAATTCCTATCCCAGGTTTGGATTTTGCATCATTAATGAAATGTTTTTTCTCCTTGTATTTCTATGAGTATTATGATGGATTATATGTGGTTTATATGGGTGTGATTTCATGGATAATTCTATCCCTCTTATGTTGTTTATTTACATGTTTTATGACAGCAATAATGTGTGGCTCTCATCATGTTTTTACATGTAATTGAATTATTAATTTATATATGACCCAATGGATGGAATAGCAGTTGATGTGTTGAGGCATCAATGGTTCTTAGCAATTCTCAGCTAAGTATGAGACCCCTATTCTCAAAATTGTTTATTACACCTATAGATTACACATTTGCAATATGTTTGACGTAATGCTTGTCATGGCTAGTAGGGGTCCAGTCAAGGTCCTGAACACGTATTTACTTTAGTACTGTCATTTCCATCTTATTTCATTGATTTGAAGAGATGCTTCAATTTTGGGTAATGACCTGGGCTCTGGGCCTGAAACAGTGGGTCAAATCCCAGAGTCACTGGCATAGAACTGGCAATTTTGGTCTCTGGTCATTGACAGGCAAGCCTGTGAGAGCGAATTTGGGTTTCTGGTCGCCCTCATGCCTATAGCATAGGAGCAAATGAGGCTTAAGTTGCCCAAAAGATCAGTGGGACCCCAAAGATAACTGTCTAAAGTATTGGATTGTTTCCTAAGGGTCCTATAGTTGATGATTAATGTATGTATGGTGTGTTTCCATTGGTTCCACTTCCTTAATGTGACTTAAGAGATTGAATCATATCATAATGGCCTCTCGTGCATGTTTACCCCAGCTGTCTAGTTACTTAGGTAGACGTGGGAGGAGGGTGTTATAGAGTGGTATCAGAGCGTGGTTGAAATATTATTGTGTTGTGTGATGATCATGCTTTCATGTTGGTTGCATATTTGTTCCTTATGCATTTATTCCATGTGCTTATTGAATTTTCATGGTGTTGATCATGGTTGTAGTGATGTCTCCATGTGAAGGTTGAGGATGTTGTCATGGGGTATGTCCTCATGTGTGAATGGTTGATTATGCAGTTGTTATGCATGTATGGTTTTGACTATAGTTATGCATGAATAGTAGGGAAAATATGCATTGTGAAGTCATCATGTGAAATTAAGTCATCATGGTGATATTGGTTGTTATGATGCTAATGTGTTGGATGAGATAAAATAAGAGATGCATATCATCATAATGAGGTTGCAACGTTGGACTTTGGGGTAAGAGCATATCATCATATAGGTATTGTATGTTTGGCATGCAGTTATGTACGACGATGATTGCTATATGCATTATGTTTATGTACATATATTTTGATATTATGGTTGCATTCATGATATATGATAGTTTATTAGTATAGTCATGCACATGTGTCATATAGTTATGAATGATAGTAACACGTGGTTGTATGTGTTATGTCCCTATACCAATAGGTGTCATATATCATGATTGACTTGATGAGATTTGTAATATGTTCATACCTTTACTTGTTGCAAAGGTTTTCCATATTTGTAAAAAATCAAAAAATTTAAAAAATATAAAGGGGGTATACCCTAAAAGAAAAATCAAAAGGTGAAAAGAACAAAAGATGGTCAAAAAAATGAAAGAAAATGAACCCCAAAAAAAAGAAAAGACCAGGAATGTGTGCAAGTCTAAATGCCATTACTTTTTCACTTTTGTGTCATAAACAATTGTGTGCAACTTGTCACTTATGCCACAATTCATGAATAGTCAAATAGTTTAAGCTTGACTAGTTCATATTTTAATTTCATGTTGTAGAAATAGAGAATACAAATCTGACCAAACAGTGTAATTTTGGTAGATAAGTAGATAGGTAGAATGAAAAAAGGAGCTCAACAGTTTAATTTGAGCCCTTGGATGTAATAAGTGTAGACTTAAATAAGCATTACCAAGTAAAAAGAAAAAAAGTTGAAAAGGGTTTGCCAGTTTAAGTGCACCCTAATAAAGAAGTAAAAATGCTAGGTTAAGTAGGTAGGGTAAGTAGATGATGGTTGCAGAATAACATATGTGGTGAATGATGAGTTAAAATGTGTAAATTTTTTACTTTCATCAGAAGGCAAATTATCACATGAAAGACACATCAAGCAAGAAAAGTTAAAATAATTAACTTCCCTACTCATTTCCCCTATATTTCACTAATTTTCCCTAAATGTCAAGGTATTTATTAAATTAAAGGGGCTCAGAGCATTTCTTTGACTTTTGGAGGGACCGAACCCTCAGACCAATAATTTATAAAGCCTAAGTACTTAAGACCATTCATAAATCATTCATTCCCTTGATTAGTTTTTCCTAAGTAAAATTATATTTTACTTAGGAAAATTACAATATTTTCCATAAAAACCCTTTTTCCATTTTAGCCTAAGTTTAAGTACACACAGAAAATGTTTTATACTTAGCGCTTTTCCATTTCATTATGTCATATTAACTACTAACACAATAATATATAAATCCCTTATAAAGATCTACCCGCTCCCATATTATTGTAACTATATAATAACCCTGAAATATTAATATCCCGCCCCTTCGATTAAAATATAACCATAATACGTTTTAAATAGGGATTAATTAGTTAATCAATAACTAATTAACAACCCCGACTCCCCGCCACATTAAAAGGAATTAATTAACCCTCACGGTTAATTAATAACCTCCCCAGCCAATCCCGCTGCTCCCGATATAATTATATAATCCTTAATTATATCAGAGCCTCCTCCGTTAAACCCCCGTCACTTCGCATCCCCGATAGCCATCCAATCACACCTCTGAGATTTGACGGTTGTCGTGCATATCGCATGACCATTTGTGACCACACGTTAACGTGCAATCGCAAAGCGGTTTGTGTACAGTGCCTCCGCCATGCATCATTCGTTCTATGGAATCGCTGGCTCGAGGCCAAATACCACCCCCTCTCCATAAGCGGTGCGATATAAACCACTTACCGCCTTCCACTAAATGACAAAACATCATGTCGTTTCCCCGCTGACGTTACCCGACCAAATCCCGAAACCTGCCAATTCTTGACTTTGTATATAAAGAAAAAGCAAATCATTTCGTCATTTATTCTGCGAACCTGTATATCCATGCAAATGTAAATGACGAGGTCAACCAGCTTGTACTTTCAGACCGCCAAACAGCTTCAAACTTTGTAGCCGACTCTGTCTAGAGCCATCCAGTCATACCCAGTTCCTGCATTCTGTTTTCCATCCACAAAAGCAGGTATTTACCAGTTCCCCGACAAATAAACCCTGCAACTACTTGTTTTCCATTGCAAATTGATTAAAAAGCCAAAATTCACCATAATTCTATTACTATTTTTGTAATTCAAGTCCCCTAGATCCCTGGTTTCACCAATTTTACAAAGAAAACCTCAGTTTCCTTTCTGAATACACAAAAACTAGAACGGAAACCCCGGTAGCCCTAAACATTGCTCCCATTACCACCCTTCATCGTGATTTAGACTATCTATCTCTGGCAGATAAAGATTTTCAAATAAAAGACCTAACCACGGTAAAAACCATCTGCAAGTCTTTTGGCAATGCCGAGACAATCATTTGAATGGCTATGATACCATGGGATTGTGGGAATCCAATCTCCCAATGTACTTTCTCCCCATTGTGCATGTTTTCCCTGACATAATCCATTAGTGCCATGCAAATTATGACCCCATCCGCAGAGCAGTCATGTCTCCCAACCAAACAGTCATATTCACAATAATTGCAGACTCAATCAATGAGATGCTGCGATTTCATCCTAGTCAGGCCCTCACCCCCATTTCCATTGGAAATTTATTTGAGAAATCAACTAAATTATCCCAATCTGAACTTAATCACCTCTGTCAGACTTTCATACAGCAAAAATATCAGCCTAAAGACCCCTCTTCTTATATGCAAGATTTCTTCACAAATACAGGTAAAATCATAGTTGACATGATAGTTGCAATTATGGGATTCAATACTAGTGAGCATGTCGATGAATTGACCCTAGTGTTGATGTCTATCTTTACCCCTGGACAGCCTCCTGCTATCAAGTACGATTATGCCTCCTTTATTGCTGAGAAAATTCATGGCCAGTTCATGAGATTAGAAAATGAGAGGGTTTTCAAGTTCTCCACCTTCATATATCACCTCATCCTCTATTATCAATCAGACAAATTCCCATTTTCTATCAAGAAACTTGATACTAAGGGTAATTCAAGGTTTGTCATCTTTTCGACTTCCATCTTCCATAGATCTTTTGCTAAACTTTATTCCTATAATGAGTTCATTGATAAGTTTTTCCACCTAGTGACCACCTTACTGACAGGGAATTCTCCTTCCAGAATTAGTGATAACATCAAGAGGATCCTTCAACTCTCCAAATAGTACAGAGTGGGTGATTGGTATTTATACCAAAATCACATAGAAATCAGGGTATATGGGTGTGAGCTTTCTCCATTCAAGCTACCTAGATATGTTCCAATGAGACTGTTTGCATTGGAATATTATAGGCAGATGATAAACTCAGATTTGATTCATTTTACTAAGTCCAAGAAGAAAGCACAACTCAGAATAAAGGATCACTTAGGCCCCTTTGTATGCAACATTAGGGAAGCATGGAAAGTAGTAGAACAAATTCTAAAAGATGATCTGAAATTAAACAAAAATTTTAGTTGGAATCCATATGACCCTCATATTTTCATCTGTGATAGAAGGATAAAAAAATAGATTATCACCATACTTGCATCACAGAATTCCTGAGATTGAGCAATTTGCTAATATGGATGAATGGAGGGAAGAGACCCTAATAGAAACATATAGTGAGCAGGTCAACATAGAAAATGTAATAAAGGATCTTGAAAAGACACTTGACCTAGATTCTTTTGGATAGATGCATGTTGAGACTTCTCAAAAGTCATCATCAGTGATTAGTGCCTCAACAGCTGATACCTCTCAAAGGCACTCATTGGAGACCAGTGCACCCCTTGTAGAGACATCACAGGGAGGAGGAAAAAAAACCAGCACTCAAGCAACAAAACAATCAACTATGTCAAAGCAACCCGAGACTTCTCAGAAGTAGGCTCAAAAACAAGCTCACCCAACTGAAGTCAACATGCGAGAACCCCCAATTTTGCAGACTCCTCTGAATGAGGAAAAGAAAAAAAAGAGAGATAGGAAGTAGCTAACCCTGCCAGTGGTCCATCAGAACAGCCTAGTGCTAAGAGGCATAGGCTAAATCCTCATTCAGAAGAGGAATTTTTTGAGGAAACTACAGAGAGCTAGAGAAAAGAAGGTGCAGATAGTCAATAGACTTTCCCAGCAGGTGGGACACCTTCCAGCTCACATAGACAGGAACTAGAAAGGCAACAAAGTGCTGAAGTGTCATCCTTCAAGCCTCCAGGAAATGAAATCCTGGACATTAAAAAGAAATTCAAAGAAATAAGGGCTAAGAATGAACCATTAAGGGCCCAAGTCTATAATCAGTATTTGAAAATGGCCCCCGCAAATCAAACCAGGTTGATGTCAGTGTATGACATCAAAGAAGGCAAGATGTAGATGAGCTTCTTCAAGCCTAAAGTACAATAATCTCAATCAATGGCAGACGACCTCAAAACTGATTTTAAGGTCATGGCCAAGGACATTCACCCTTTAGATCATATTGAACTATACAAGAAGACAGGGGAAATGGTGTATTCTACATTAACCAACGAAGCTATGATGGCCCAAATATTAGAAAATTCTTTGAATAATGCCACTGCTCAGTTACAGCTGGAAAGAGCCTCCTCACAAGCTAAGGATAATAGAATTAAATCACTAAAGGAACTAGTTTTTGGATTGGGTCATAACCCAAAGGATGTAAAGGAAGCATAGGCCTTGATTAAAAACAAATATGAAGACATAGCTGCCTTGAGAAAGCAGCTAAAGTTACCACCAACAAGACATCCACAAACTACAGAAGTTGTTCAAAAGAAGTCTGAAGAAGAGCTTATGGACTTAGTCTTTAAGCTAAATGAATAGTTTAAGGAAACTGAACAGGAATTAGAAAAGTCATTGAAAAGTAGGCAGGGAGAGTTGACCTCTCAGCCTCAAAATGTGATACCTGTTGTCTCGACAGTAGTCCCCTTAACACGTGAAGCAGCCCTAGTACCAAATGTTCCTTTGGTCACAGTAGAAATAATTACAGGTACGGTCACAGGTACAATCACAAGAACAGCACCAGCAGAAAAAACACAGGCAAGTACTTAAGGTTTAAGCACAAAAGAATTAATAAAGTCAATGGAGGAGATGAAGCTCCAAGTCTCTGAATTGCGGAAGGTAAAAGAACAATTTGTTACCTTAGAACAAAAATATGATCTTTCAAAAATTAATTTTGCTAAAAAGGTGAGGGAAAATAAAGGGTTAACTCGGCAGGTGAAAGCACTAGAAAAGGACCTCACTTTTGACAAGCCCTTAGCGAACATCAGAAAGATTCTTTGGACCAACATCACTCAGTCAATAAATGATGCTTGGCTGTCAATACAAATAATTTTTTAACAAATTGACTTGGTAAGTGTTATGAAACCAGCTCAAGAAAAGATAAAAAAGATAGATCAACGCCTTAGAATTCAACCTCTTCGAGGGGGAAACCTCCTTTACATTACATAAATGAACAATTCTTCGATGATCCAAATGACAAAACCTCCTTTCTATATATAGGAGTCTAAGGAGTCACAATATAACCCAGCTGACCTAATAATAATAATATAAAGCCACAAAAATAACAATAGAGGGATTCTATGGGGCACAGTAATAACAATATGGGGGCAATAGGGGCACAACAATATTAATAAGGGGTACAACTACCATAGTAATGGGGTAATCACTAGTATTATAGGGACCCCACATGCCCCTCTCCTTCAAAAAAGTGTTGTACTCAACACTTGAGTAGTTCTGGATACTTTTGTATAAAATTCTCATCCTCCCATGTGGAATCTTCAGCGGATAAGTTCTTCCACTTGATAAGATATTCCGAAATTGATCGATTTCGTAGCTGTCGAGTTCTTGTTTCTGTGACTGCTTCCGTTTCCAATATAATTTTTCCTTCCTCGTCAAGTTCTGGCAATATTGTTTGAACTGGGAGCTTGTCGCCTATAACCTTCTTTAAACATGAAACATGGAAAATTGGGTGCAATCGAGAATCTGCAGGAAGCTCCAATTTGTATGCCTTAGTACCAATCTTTTGCAACACCTTGTACGGACCATAATACTTTGGTGATAATTTATTATCCTTCTTAGCTTGCTTGAGGGACATTTGCTTATATGGTTGTAGCCGTAGGAATACCCAATCACCTACATCAAACTTCTTTCGCTGCGATGTTGATCTGCCTGTTGTTTCATTCTATTCTGTGCCAACACGAGATTATCCTTTAAGAGTTGGAGGACTTGTTGTTGATGTTCGATGTGATGTTCCACTGCTTGAACCTTAGAATTTTCTCTTAAATATGATTGATGGATGGTGGCTGATATCCATAAAGTGCCAT
>APFE031634779.1:19213-30014 GCA_000404065.3 Pinus taeda
TTTCTATACCTTTAATATAATTGTGTCAACTTATGATTACTCTTTGTATTATGTAAATAAGTTTTTATTCCTATCTAAATAAATTGTTCATTAATGTTACATCGTTAAGTATGTGCTATTAAGTTGGTTTTTTTAACCTATTTTTAAAGGAAAATATTAATAATGTGGATTTAAATTTTTATAAATTGCGGTGGTATGGGTTTAATAATAAAGAAAACTAATTATTTATGTTGATAACTATGATCGTTAAGTATGTGCTATTAAGTTGGTTTTTTTAACCTATGTTTAAGGGATAATATTAATAATGTGGATTTAGATTTTTGTAAATTGCGGTGGTATGGTTTTGATAATAAAGAAAACTAATTATTTATGTTGATAGGTGTGATGTTTTCAGAATTTAAATATGTTGATAGGTAATTTAGTTTATTTTCGTAAATTTAAGAATTTTGCATTAAATGAGAAAATTGAGATATATAGATAGTGTTTTTTTGAAAAGAGGGAGTTTAACAAACCAATATGGACCTCTGTCACTTAAACTAACTGATACAAATTACGTGCATAAAAAACTCTTATTTCGGGACCTATTTGGGCCTAGAAATCCTCCAAACAAGGAAGCATTACAACTCAAATCGAGGCTGCATAAAAAACAATGAGATGGACACCAATTTCACTGCTTCGTGCTCATCCACAAGTGCCCACCCAAACACTGCAAGGTAAAGGCCACAAGCATATCACTACCATCAGCACATCGCTGAAGCGAGCACACCATCATCAACCCATCACACAATGACCACCAATGCTAGAACCATTCACTATGATAATTTAGGTAAAATAAAATCCACAATACACAAAATGCTTCGGTGCATCGACGTCTCGAAATATATCATATCTAAACCAAAACAACTTGATCACAAATCTGATATGTCTTTGTAATCAGGGAAGAATTCTATCGTAAGGCCCACCACAAAAAAATGGTGCTTGAGTTGGGAGATTTACCTATCACTTACCACCCAATATCACTATTCATTATCATAAGGGGACACATTTGCTGGAACACTACCACTTCAACGAGGATAGTTTTTCCTATATCACCTATATTAATCACAAGGAACATGTATCTCCACATGCATGATGTGGGGAATCCATTATATTCACACAAAACCACACGTTCTTCAACATCCTTTCGACATCCTCCACAAAGGTGAAAACATATATTTTTTATCTATTTCTCTCTCAGTACGAAACCCAACATCATCTTCGTTTTCAATCTCATGGAACTAAGTTCAAGTACCATTTCTTTCTATCTTTTGTGTGACAAGGGTTTGGCACCCACGTTGTGAATTATTCTAGCAATTCTGAGTTCGACATAAAATGCCTCTCCTTCCTTGATTTTATTTTTAAATCCCTTATCTCCGAGAGAATTTCCAACAAAATCGTGTTAAAATATGTTTTCATAGAATCATGATCATAGAGTCACCCTCCCCTTTATCTTGGTTGAGTTATACCACTGGCACCCCCACTGCCACGTGATTAAAAAGAAATTGTGCTGGATCCCTGTGCGGGTTTCCTCTACCTTCAAAAGGACATGTAGACCAACCTAAATCCCTTTTAACAAAATCCACACATCAACCTAAAATCACGTCAAAATAACAATAGAAATAAAGGGACTTAATTTCAAAAAAAATATACCCAAGTAGGAAGAGGAAGACACAAATTCAACCACTGGATTAATTCCCTCGACCATTGTAAAAAACAAACACGACCCCGAGATTGTGAACCTACCATGACCCAACACAAATACCTAGGTTCAGGCCACTCTCCCAAAACATGACGTTGAACTACCCATGCCAAAATATGTCATAAGAACCAACAAATGCCATGCACAACACTACCAAGATGACACAGTCCCTGAAAAACAAAAGCCTTAGACAATTCAAGGTAAATGCATGACTTGGAGATGCAAATGACAAGCCACAACTGGGAAGTACATCGTATTGGACCCAAATAATCACATAAACCATACAGGGTATCTACCTATACTAGAAAAAATACTACGACCAACGAAATAGATGTACATACCAAGCGATCTAGCCCAAATTGAGCTGGTTCGAACTTTTCCACCCAGCAAGAACCAAATGCATAAGCCACAACTACCTCCACATAGGAGAGGGAGAATAACCATGAAAATTATTTCCATCTCGAGCAGAACTCGAGGCACTTTGATACCAAAGATGCTATCATCCTCACCTTACCTAAAAAGGGTCTCTAGGCGGTGAACGTCTCACCCTCGCTCTGGTTCGTCTTTCCCAAGTAAAACCACCAACTCTCCATGTCATTAAAAAGGACCTCAGGTAAGAGTTCATCTGCATACGAGTGCATAATAAGCACTCTCCTAATACCATTTTTTTTAAATATGAATAATTTATATGTAATTACAACCTAACATGGTTATTATAATAACCATCTCCTCATTTGGAATTCATTTATATCGATTAACAATAATCAAATTTTCATAATCATGACGTGGAACATCAATGGTGAAAATTTTCATCCTTTCTTTCTCCACGTAAATACAGTTAATTTTCACTTCTTCTTTGATGCCCTTATGAACTTGAATGTACCTCTCTATTACTCACTTTGAAATAAAGGTTGTGTTGTTCATGTTGTTTTTGTATTTTTTTTGAGGAGTGATGCAAGGGATTATCTAAAACAATGGGAGATATGTATACACACATATGGATGTGGACTTTTTCTCTCACTAATACATTAGGTTGGCATTATGAATTTGGTGTTGTCCTTGATGTCAACCTAATTGATGAGTTCTCTTTGATGACAACCTATTTGATGAATGGAAACATATTGAATAAGTTGTCTCTTGATGAAAATATACTTGCTAAAGTTATAAACATGATGTGCTTATAGATGTGAGAGAGTTATTTGAAAAATACATGGTAGTTCAAAGGAAGAGGAATGATAAAGTTGGAAGTTCATGAATTATATGCAGGTTCGATTAAGCCAAGTCGTGTATAAATGCGAGTTTAAAGAAGTAAAGGAACATATGGTTTTTGCACCATGGTATTCGAAATACCAGGGGTATTTACCATTATATTGGCCTATAATAATGAGTGAGATAATGGATATTGATCTCATCAAATAATACCATTGGCATAACTATGGCTTTGACTTGTGGCATTGAAAAAGGCTGAACTATATACGGTGGTGAAGATCAAAGTGTGGAAGGATTGCAAGTGATGGAAATATTATGAATAGTTAGATCTAAAGAAAATATGCATGTAATGGGCTTTTGATGCTTTGCTTTATCTAAACTAAGTATGCACCTAAGAGTTTTATTATTTTCAGATGATTTGATTTGTGTTGATGGCCTCATAACACGTGGTTTACCTATGTATGTCAAAATCTAGGTATGATTGATGTTCTATGTTGTAGTGAAGAAGTGATTCTGAATTTGCAGACCTGTATTCGAGTTCTATAGCCTGAAAGATGCATACACATGAAAATATTCCTTGAGGAAAGAACGTATAGAAAAATGGCAGTGGTGTAGTTTTCAGTATTCAGAAGTTTAAGATTTATATGTGGGTGTACTTCATAAAAGTCGCATACACACATGGGTTTTATGTGGCAAAGTAGCATATACATTTTGATAGATGGTTAATGAGGATTTGCAGTAATATAATATTTTTTTGTGATGTGTAGTATGATGTTTGATATTCTGGTTACAGTGATCTGATTGTTTCAGTTGATTGATATACTTTTTATTAGGTTTCATTTGTTTGGGTTTCAGTAATTGATTGATTATGTTTTGTGAGAGATTGATGATTGATATTGAGATTAAGTGTTGGTAGTGGGTCCTTGTATCAAAATTTGATGAAACATGGCCTACAAGTTATGATGTTTTGTAGCAGGTGGATCTAGTGTGAAAATTTATGAAACATGGTCCATAGATTTATCTAAGGGTTAGAGCCTTGAGTAAAGAAGTCGAAGCTTCCTGCTAGTGGTAGTTGGTTATCAAATCAGGGGGTTGGAGCTCCCTTCCAGTAAGACTTGGAGAACGGTCGAAGGTTGTAGTCTTTTGTAGCTGGGTGCTTGCATACTGGTATGAGCCTACACGAGTAGAAGATTGTAAAAATATTTCTCTTTATATTAAAAATGAGACAAAGATAACAACAGTAGGTGGTTTTTTGCTGCATTGGGTTTGCACCTTAAATAATTGTGTTCATATGTGTTGATTATGTGTGATGGTTTATTTTATTCTTACAACACATGGTTATTGTCTATGTAATGTTTAGTAAAGTACTAATGCAATGGATGAAAACAAACATATGATGAATTAATTGAAACATAAGTTTATTGGATGTATGCTACTAGTCTTAAGAATAGTTGCGTACACATGTGTGTTCCTTTCAGTAAAGTTGCATATAGAAATCAGAATATGAAATGAAAAACTTACGGATTTGAAAACACTGATTCACCACCACCCCCTGTATTTTTCCCAATAATTGGTATCAGGGTAGGTCCTTTGGCATAAGCTTGATTTCTTGAAGGGGATTTGTCAAGATAATGGGAAAGAATCAAAAGAAGAAATCACCTCAAAGGAAGAAGACATCGCAAAGAGACAATGAAAATTTTAAATGTGGTTGGCTATTAGATGGAAGAAAATATTTAGATTCAGAATCACCTCAGAATGAATATCATCATGAATAAGAATTATCGGGTACTAATTTTCGGTCCTTTGTTGATACCTTTCCCTATTAATGCAATATTTAAGGTAATTAATATGAAAATGAAACAATTGAATTTTCTCTTATGGGTAAAAGTTAAATAAATATAATGACCATAGAAGTAGAAGCCAAAAGGCTCATAGATACAATTAGAGATCAATAAGATCTATTTGATAAAAGGGAATGTACCTATAAACAAGAGGATACCGGTTTAAAAAATTAGTTGGAGAATGACAACAAAATGAGGAAGCTGTACAAGGAAAAGAAAGATCAATGTCAAAGGTTGTAGGAAGAACTAACATCATTAAATCAAGTGAATGAAAAGGATACACCAACCAAGGAACTTAAAGAAAGAACTAGTTACTATAAAGGTATTGAAGCTGAGGTCATCTGTCTAAAAGAATATAATGAAAAATCAAATAAGCATAATGAAGAACTACTTCAAACATTTGAAGAAGAAGAAAATGAGATTCTCTAATTAAAAAAATAAGTGGAGGAAGGAAGAAAGGCTGAAGAAATCACAAAGAAGCAGTATCTACAAAAGCAAAAGAAATATGAGGTTGAGGTAAATATCTTAAAAGGTAAATTAGAAGAAAAGAATAAAACTTTGTGATTTTAAGATAGTCCTCAGATTTTGGATAGTATTCTTAGTAGTCAAAGTTCTCCTACCATCAAATCTGGAATTGGTTTTCAAGAAACTGTTAACATTGAATATAGCTCACAAGCCGAGGCAATGAATTCTACTGAAAAATCTAAAATTCTCAACAAGGAGAGAAAACGTAAGCCCCATCAACAACCAAGGAAAGAAAGTCTCCAAAGGAAATTAATTACTTCTAACTGTAAAAGTGTTAATCGATTTTTTCCTCTAATCAATAATGTTGAATTTTCTATATGTCATCATTTTTGACATGTCACAGCTAGTTGCATAAGCATAATGTTTCAAGCTAAAAACCATGTCACAGAAGTATCATCAGCTTCCAAGTACTTTAAGGGATATTGTTTTTCTTGCAATATGTTTATTCAAAAAGCCATTTATTGCAATATAAGGAATATGAAACATATAAGATATTATGCTTGTAACAATTTTTGTCATGTAGCAAAAGAATGCAGGAACAAGTCTATGGATTGTTGTAGACAATATGATAAGTAACCAAATAATAACATTGATATAAGGAAATATGAAAGAGATGGATCCACCAGTAAGCAAGAAAAGGAAGAATAGATATGATGTGTGTTGGGTGTGGTTTTTTACCTATTTTCTGCACATTCTTTCCTCAGTTTTGACGTTTCTATCTGCTAGGCCTATGACTTTACATGATCAAATTCCTTGTTTTCTTACCTTTTTAATCTATTCTACTATCATGTTACTTTGTTGTATTTTACCGAATAATACGAGACTTTATTCCTTTTTGTGGCTAACTGGAAGAGTATTGAAGAATTATTTTTGGAATCTCTTCTTTTTAGGTAATGGCTCATGAGAAAAATGCTATAAAGAACACAAACAGTGCAGATTAACTACAGAAAATGCTAGAACGCTTCACTGTTTTACCCTCGATGCTGTTACAGGATGTTGTTACACATTGGATGTTGTTACACATTAGATGATGTTATATCATGCGCTGATACATGAATTCATCATCGCATCAAAAGTGTTGTCACCAGTGATGCCCCATCATCCCGAACCGCCATTCACTCAATGATGTTGCACTAAAGCTCGCAAATGTGGGTACTATTCCAGATAATAGTTGTCAGCAGTAGGGATGGTTTATTTATGAAGCAACAAAGCTCAAGTAGTTGTAATCATAATTGATGTATATTTGTATTTAGCAATAGGTTGTAACTACTTTCATTTTTTATTAGCATGAGAATTGTGAGATTCTCATGATAGATTTGTTTCTAATTTTGGGTTGTAATATGTATAAAAGAACTCGATTTTTCATGTACAAGGAGACAACATATAAACAAGTATTGTTACCCTTATTCTGTAATTCTGAGTTTATTTTTAATATCAATTACCATGTTGATGTTGTTAATGTTCTTTAGGTAATTCGTTAATTACTTTTGTGTTATTCCTGCACCTTGTTGAGGAGGAAGGGCCCTCCTCTTTGGTGGGGATTGCAGTGATATATGTAGTGTACATTATATTTTAGTTAATTTATTTATGGTTTCTCATTGTTGTTTTAAAAATTGTGGATTGCATTCGTGGTTGTTTCTATTTATATCATGTTGTTACACTGAGTTAGTCAACAAAATAATAGTAACTAGCTGGAGCAGATATTATTTCTTGTGTGGCGCACCTTTACTTTGGTAGCTGCAAGTTGTGATTTAATTCTATAGAGTTTCTTTATGTCTACACGCATGGTTTGATTCAACAATTTAGGTTAGCGACATCTTTTACAGTTTTCTGCATTTTCTTATTGTTGGCTGGAGTGTATTGGCACAAACAATGCAAACTCCATTGAAACAACAAGACCTACCCTGGGTTGACAATTAATGTTGCAGTCTCAGTCAATTAAGATTGATGAAAACAACACTACATTTTAGCGTCATTGTCGAGGATGGCAGTTGATGATACAGTGAGCCAAGTTGTTTGTTTGATATAGAATGTTCCTAGTCCACAATCGCTGGGTGGTAAGACGAGAGGTAAGACCTGCACATCGCTATAACATACGTGGGTGGGCTCACCAGTGTGATTACAAGGACACTTAGGACATTTTAATGATTTGTTAGTGTGTCTTCAACTCTTCAGTCGCTAGGTGGTAAGATGAGAGGTAGAACCTATGCATCACTCTAACACACCTGAGTAGGCTCACCACTATCAAAGACTGAGACACTTAGGGTGTGATTTAATAAACATAGTGTTTGTGTGTGCACTTGTAGGAATTACAGAGATAATGAAATCATCCCCACTCTAATAAGTCACGGGAACGACGGGTCGTAAAAAGGAAAGGAAGCGTGAAGATTTGGGAAGGAACACATTCATCCAGGAACTAATCTATAAGGCAAAAAAAGAACAATCCAACTATCAAAGTAATGCAAGGAAAATAGGGCTACATAAATATGTTACTCCCATAGTGAAATAAAAAACCTCTAATTCCTCCATCTTGGGACCGTATCATTCTAAAGCTAGTACTCATACCCCCAAGATGAAGGATTCAATTCATGAGAAAGAAGGGGAAGCTAGTAGCTAGAACTTGAGGACCGAGGGGTAAGGGGAAACTAAGGGGGAACATTGGACAACTAAGATGCAAAATCACATGTTGGTATATCAATATCCAGATACAGGTACTGCGGTGAAACAACCAGCCCTAGGGGTATCTGAGGAACTAATCACATCTAGAAGGCCATCACAAAAATAGTTCGAAGGATGTCTAATATAGCAAGGGTTAGAAGAATTAGTCATGGGGGGAAACAACGATAACAATGCTAAAAAATATGTCACTATCACCACCTTTGAGTTACTAATCGGGAATCTCGGAGGTGAAGCTCCTATGAAAAATATTCCTCTATCATCCTTACCATCCTTTCAGGGGATGACTATAGAAGATCTAGACACATTTCTATTTGAGTTTGATGTCTTATGTAGAAGTTATGATTATCTAGTAGATGCTCAGAAATTAAAGCTATTCCATGCTACGTTAAAAGGGATAGCCTTGAGATGGTTCATGGGATTGGGATCCACTTCTCTTTCCGCTTGGAATGACAATAAGGAGACGTTCTTATCAAAGTACCAGGACTATTGCAGGGACAACGACTTAAGGGAATAAATATTTAGAATGTCATAGAAGGAGGATGAAAGCCTAGAATATTACGTGGAACGGTTCCACTATAATCTGCAGAGCTCTAAACACAACGATTTAGACCAGGAAATATTGAATACTATATTCATTAGAGGAATGAGGGATGACTTCCTTGATAGCCCGAACCTATTGGGAAAAAGGGATATATCGCAGGTCCCATTCATTGAAATTATAAATCTTTGCCTAAGATGATCTCGAGGGTCATCCAATCGAAGGAGTACAACTCAGGATGCCATTGTCCGTATACAAAAATCTGTAGGTGGAGGAGTAACTAGAGCAGAGATCAGGAATTTGTTTGAAAATTTCAAGGCCAATATCCTCAGTACTATCTGGGCCCAAAGAAAAAGAACATAGATCAAGAAGACACCAGAAGAAGATGACACACCCCTGGCTGTGTTCTATTTGAATTTTCAGAAGAAACATCCTTTCAGGGAATGGGAATTGAACAACATCAGCCTATGTAATACGTTCAAGCTAGAGCATTCAACAGAGAAATGTATAGACCATCCTTGACTAAAGGTAGTACTAAGAGAATCAAGCAAAGAGGTGTAGTCCTCTTACTTCATCGCACCGAGGCCATGCCAACCGCAACCTCCAGGTATGTCTCAAGACTTTCCCTCTTTCAATTCATGGAACAATCCATATAATAACCAGTAATATCCATGGCAATATTCTGCTCCTCCTTTAGCACAATTCCCTTCACCCTAAAACTAATGGTCTTCATCTCCTCCTATTCAAAATCCTCAATTTGAACCATAGTCTTGGAACAAGAGCTGCAGAGGAAATTCCTCGAATTCCACTCTGCCTGGTCCACCCATGCAACAACAGCTTCAGTTCCTTCCGTTTCAAGCTCCTTCTCCTCCACCACCTATGTAAACCCAACTACCTGCACAACTAAACCCAAACCCAAACAATAAAGAAACTCAAGGTATAAAGATTGTAGTTACCTTCCAGACCTACCTTATTACCCCCATGGGACTTAACGAAATACAATTGTGATTGGGCATGGTAATTAACCCATGTAACTCCCCTATCATTATAAACGAGGATTATGAACCATCCAGAGGAGATGTTAGAGGCTTTGAGGTAGTGACTACGGCTATAAAAGTTGATATAGAGGAAGTTGTTACATCTATAATAGTCAACCCGCAAAGAATTGTTACTGATGTAACAACCAATTCAGGGAAGGTTGATACACTTGTAAAAGCAGATTCCACTGTTGTAATGTAGGACCCCCCTGTGTCCTTAGAGATTGGCCAAACCTAGGATGACTTCACAGCCTGAATGTGATTTTCATAGGGAGTTGCAAAATTTGTATGTGCAAATTGCTCTGCTACAATCCCTTAAAGAAGTACCCATCTGTGCTAAGACAGTGAGAGATTTGTGCATCAAGAAAGATGGGAGGAAGCGTAAATACCTTTACACCATACATGGGATGGGGAAATTATCTAAATTATTGTTTGCTCAACCTCTCCTAACTAAGTACAATGATCCAGGAAATCCTATGGCCACTGTCTCTGTTAATGATCAACCCATAGCCAACACATTGATCAATCTTGGGGCTGCCATTAATGTAATCACAATGCACCTCTTTATCGCTCTCTAGCTACAGGGACTTAGACATTGTTAGGCCCCTACACTAGTAGTATAGGGGCCTAACATGTTCATATTTAGAACTAGATCAATTTTTATGGTATAAAGGGATTTTATCTCTTAAAGACTTGTTATGTGGTCAATTTTCACGGAGGAAATGATATCACATTATGAGGATACAAAGAGCAACACCTTCTTTAGAGAAACACCACAACAATTGGAAAGAGTAAAAGGTCTTTGTGACATATTGGAAAGCAAAATTATGGAAAGCAGGAAGCATACCCCTCACAACTATAAATATGGAAGTGTTGTTTCTCCTAGCCTTCCACAACCTACAAGGGTTACAACACAACAATTGGAAGAAAAAAGAGAAAAACGGCTTTGTTACATTTGTGATAGCAAATGCACTAAAGGTCATAAGTGTGCTGAGAAGAAACTATTTTACATAGAATATGAAGAGGAGGAAGAAAAGGATCAAGAAACATAAAAAGAAGAGGATATACGTCAGGACCCCACCCTAGAGAAAGAAGAAATGAATTAGGCCATATCTTGTAAAGCATTGGCAAGAATAACCACTCCTCAAACTCTCAAGATAGAAGGACATATCAAGAAGCAAAAGGTGCAAGAAGTGAAAGATCACATCGAGAAAGAAGAAATGAATCCAACCAT
>APFE031634779.1:30893-55877 GCA_000404065.3 Pinus taeda
TATTGTAGTTATACCCCTTATTTATATTGTTGTGCCCCTATTACCCCCATATTGTTATTTCTATGCCCCATAGAATCCCTCTATTGTTATTTTTGTGGCTTTATATTATTATTGTTAGGTCGGCTGGATTATATTGACTACTTAGACTCCTATATATAGAAAGGAGGTATTGTCATTTGTATCATCCAAGAATTGTTCATTTATGTAATGTAAAGGAGGTTGCCACCTCGAAGAGGCTGAATTCTAAGGCGTTGATCTATCTTTTCTATCTTTTCTTGAGCTGGTTTCATAACAGACATACTCCTATTGTGCTTGAATTTGCAGACAGGTCCCCTGTTAAACCCGAGGAGATGCTAGTGGATATAGTGATTACAATAGCTTCCTGGAGATATCCAGCTGATTTTCTTATCTTACAATGCAAATCCAACTTGGGGTGCATCCTTTTATCCTAGGGAGACCTTGGCTAGCCACTGAAAATGCATTTATAGGCTACAGGATTAGATCTATGGTGATCTTGGATGGCCAAGAAACATAGAACCTTAATCATTATCACCCAAAACCAAATATGGGTGTGCACAACCCTTGGTGGGATGTGTTTTAGCCCGAGTCAGATCTTTCCCTGCCACTTCTCACTCTACGGAAAGCCCAATATTTTAAAAATGAGACAAAAGATGATGTCAATAACGTATTTATTAGTAACTCACTTGCTTTTGTTAAAAATGCAATTGAGGAAGAAGAGGTGGAAAATATAGATTTTAAACAAATGAGAATTGCTTTGAATATTTCTAGTAGTCCAATTGATATTGAATCTTGAAATTTTTTGAATGTTAATCCCAACCTGAATGCTGAACAAAACAAATGATTGTTATAGCTATTATAGAAGTATAAAAAGGAATTAGCATGGGACTATACAAATATGAAAGGGATCCACCCTAACCTATGCACTCACAATATTTATTTGAAGGATGGCTGTGAACGAGTCATGCAGACATAGCACCGCATGAACCTTGCACTAAAGGAGGTGGTGAAAGAATAACTACAGAACTCCTAAGAGCTAATTTTATTTATCTAATATCTGACAGTTAGTGGGTGTCATTGCTTTTCATCGTTCCTAAGAATAATGGAAAGTGGAGAGTCTATGTTGATTACAGAGAACTCAATAAAGCCACTCAAAAGGACCATTTTCCCTTACCATTTGTAGGTCAGGTCCTTGATACTCTCTCTAGAAAGAAATTCTTTTCATTTTTGGATGGTTTTTGTGGCTACAATTAGATACAGATTGCCCCAGAAGACCAAGATAAAATGACCTTTACTTTTCCTTGGGGAACCTACTCATAGAGAGTACTTTCGTTTGGGCTCTATAATTCGCCAACAACCTTTCAAAGGGCAATACTAGGAATTTTCTTTGACTTGTTGAATGACTGCCTAGAAATCTTCATGGACGATTTCACACCTTATGGAGATGCCTTCAAAACAACATTAGTCAATATAGAAAAAGTGTTGGAACGATGTGTATAGACTAATGTTTCTTTGAGCACTTAGAAATGTCACATGATGATGATTGTTTGGATCATGCTTGGACACTACATTTTTGCTAATGGATTCAAGGTAGACCCTGCAAAAATAGAGGTAATTCTAAAAATTCCAACCCGCAAAATGCATAAAGAGGTACGTAGTTTCTTGGGCCATGAAGGGTATTATAGAAGATTTATAGCAAAATTTTCAAAAATTGCATCGCCATTTTTTTACTTGCTCATTGATGATGTTGATTTATTGTGGACAGGGAAATGTGACTAGGCCTTCTTAAAGCTAAAATGATGTGTATCAACAGCTCCAGTCTTTCAAGGACCTAATTGTGAACTTCTATTTCACATAGTTACAGATGCATCGGATATTGTTGTAGGTGTTGTTTTGGGATAGCTCGAGGATAAGCAACTTTATGCTATTTACTACATAAGCAAAAATCTAACCCTTGCTGAGCTCAACTACACAGTGAGTGAGAAGAAGTTCTTAGCAGATGTACATGCCATCAATAAATTCTGATATTCCATCATCGGGTATCAAGTATTTGTACGCACTGACCATTCTACCAATCATTTTTTAATGAATAAGCCAATTACAAATGGTAAGATTACACGCTGGTTATTGTTGTTACAAGAATTTGATATCACTATTGTAGATAAGCCTAGAAAAGAAAATGTAGTAGCTGAATTTATTTCTAGGCTAAGTATTTGATGGCAGTTGCACTCCCACTGAATATTCTTTCCCTGATGAATATATTTTTTCTATTTCTACTTACTCACCTTGGTGTGCAATTATATCCAATTATCTTGTTGCAGGGAACTTTACATAGTATTTTTTCAACAAAGAGACAAGAAAATTCATAGAAAAAAGTGCTACATATACCTAGATAGATGGGTACCTCTAACACACTAGACGAGAATTCCATATCCAACGTTGTGTTAAAGAAGATGAGGTATTTGATATCCTTAAATCCTGTGATGAGGAACCCTGTGGAGGACACTTCACAGACAAACAGACAGGATACAAGGTCCTTTCAAGAGGGTATTACTAGCCAACAATATTTCAAGATGCCAAGAAGCTTGTGAAGCGATGTGATAGTTGTCAAAGGATGGGACAACTACTACAATCAAATGAGATTCCATTACAACCCCAAATCATTTTAGAACCTTTTGTGAAGTGGGCTATATTTTTTGTGGGACCAATTAATCCTTCATCTAGGAAGAGATATACATCATGGTCTCCACTAACTATGTCACAAAATGGGTTGAGGAAGAGGCACTAGCTAGAGCCACAGAGCAAGCTGCCTCAGACTTTCTGTTTGAAGACATCTTTGTTAAGTTTGGCATATCTAGAGAGATAGTAACAAAAGGAGGGTCCCAATTCACATCTCATAAGATCCAGTAGTTGGTCGAGAAATATAAAATCCATCACAGAATCACAACATCTTATCATCCATGAGAAAATGGCCAAGTAGAAAGCACTAACAAAGTCATTGCGGGGATCCTTACTAAGACTCTGGCCAGTCATCGAAGAAATTGGGCTGAAAAACTTCCAGAAGTGTTATGGGAATTCTGGACTACATGGAAAAATACCACTAGATTCTCACCATATGAACTTGTCTATGGAAAGAACACTTTATTCCCCATTGAATTTCAAATGAAGACACTAAGGAAAAAATTGCAGGTCAATTTGGATTTGGCTACATCATAAAGGAAATGAGTGAACCACCTCCATGAATTGGAGGAGAAACGGGTAGCTGCTATCCAGTAAAAAGAGATTATCTAGCAGCAGAGAGCTAAGTGGCATCACACATTTATAAAGAAAGAGAAGTTCCAGAAAGGAGATTGGGCTCTCTTATATGACTCAAGGTTTAAAGACTTCAAGGGTAAGATCTACATGAGATGGCTAGGTCCTTACGAGGTAGAAGCAGTCTTTGACAATGGGAATGTAAATTTGGTGACCACTAATAGTGTGAGGATACCATTACTTGTGAATGGGCACTCTCTTTGGTTATATCACAAACCTACCTCAAGGGATTCATTTTTCAATATTGTCACAAATTCAAATCTACATATTACAGGAACAGGGGAAGCCCCTTTGTCCTACAAAAATTTTAATTTTTCCAGTAAGTATAAAAACTGAAAATCAACTTCAGTCGGTGGCTGTTACACCTTCAACTTAAAAAAAAAAAAAAAATTAATAATAATTTGGCCATGAAAACCTTTTCTAAGCACAGACAAACACTTTTGTAGCAGTTGAAAACCACCTGGTGGTGGTTGTTACACACTTTATAACAACATTTGTTATTTCAAAACATATCTTACAATAAGTGTGGTTACATGGTCTTTTCTTCTTTATCTTTTTGTATAAATTAAAATAATATATATTAGTTGTCTTAGCTATTACACCTGTAACAGTTGATGTATTTTCAGGCATAAATGAGATATTTTATTGTAATAAGTAGCAGAACATCACCATGATCCTCATCATCAGAGTTAAGTTCGTCGGTGTCGTTGCCAGAGCTTGGTTCGCACATCACGTCGCCCATTACTTCGCCCCACATCACCCACGTATGTAATCAAAGATGTAATATTGAATTCATTTTATTTTGTAATTATGGCAGCTTAACATGACTCTTGATGACTGAGGACAACTGTCATAATCAAGCTAGGGTGGGAACAAATCATATTGTGACATGACCATCGCATGATTTGTGATTATTTGAAAAATATTACAATCAAGCCATGATTACCTGGTAGTTATTATTACTTAATGTTGATCATACCAAAAAGGGTAAGTGTACCATCAATGAGAGTTCCCCATGGATCATCATTAAGGACAAATTCATTGTGTAGTACGAACCATGCCTGCCAAATCTCAATTTGAAATCCTCACTTGAACCACGCTGCCACCCTACCATTTACCCCTGCTGGAAGCACTGAATCCCCATTCAGAGTGCTCAGAGAAGAAGAAGATAGCAGTGTAGACAGAAACAACTTTATTATGTGTTGACTACCCTGAAGCACTTAAAGGGAAGGATAAGAAGGTGGAACAACACTAAATTTCATAAGAAATGGGAGGAGAAGAAATATGGCACAAGCTATGGTCCACATAAGCCTTAAAAGATTACCCAGAAGCATGCCATATTTTCAAGGATGCAGGCTATTTCGAATTCTTCTAGAGGTTAGAAGGATCAAACAGTGGTGTTGCCATGGAATTTGCAACCAATCTAGAGGGAAACCAGATAGAGGTCAGAGGGTTGAAGCTGGAGGTCACGGAAGAGGTGAGTGCCAGAGTAATAGTATTTCGAATGGACGGGAAGAGATGGTTCAATAGGAAGGTCAATGACCCCTCACTAAAAGGGGATTTCCTCCAATAAGAAGAGTCACTAGTAAATTATGGAAGGGGAATTGATAGAGTATCACTCCCCCAGCCATGGGTAGATGTTTCCCTCTACCTCATCAAGTATATTACTTGTGAGTGAAGGGAAACAATTTTCTTTAATTATCATTTCCCATTATTGAACCACCACTAGCATCAACAATTGATCAACCTTCCCTATTTCTTGTTGTGAAACATTAGGCACATGGTCGTGGCTGTGAAAACAACTATGCACTAAGGAATGTGTGTTACCAACCATGCCCTTATCAAATACATTGTGTTGGACGCTTTGAGTCGACATGGTAATAATTGGGAAGAATTCATGTGTAAAAGGCCTATGAACACCAGTAGAAGGAAACCTGAGGTGTCTTGGGAAGCTTCAGAGGTGACAAAGGAGAAGCCCTAGACCTTGACAATAAGTGTCAGAAAGAGGCCAGTTGATAAACCAATTGGTGATAAGAGGCGAAAGAATAGGATAAGGGTTAGCAAGCAGCTAGAGTCCCCATACATGTAAAGAAAGAACAAAGAAGCAACAGAGTAAAAGGATGAGGAGCAAGCTCAGCCAAAAGAACCTTCTTCACCTCGTCAGAGTGAAACCCAATCCTTGTTGTGAAAAATTTAAATTCTAGAGAAAGAAAATAGAGAATTGAGGGAACAACTAGCAAAAGGAAAGGTAGGGCCAAGATCCTGAGGGCTCGATACTTTGGCAAAGGTCGTGGACAAGGCTAGAAGGGGAGAGATATCGGGATGAGAAGTTGGTGGAAACAAGATACAAAGTATGTGCAGTAGATACCACCTCGAGGGAGACTCAAACTAAAATATAGTAAGTTATTACACAAGAACATGTCAAGGATGTTGCTGTTACACAAGAACCAGTAATTGAGATGACACAATCCATAGGGAGTGATCAGGTAATGGATACATAGGAGCCCTTGGTTGACACTGTTGTTTCATAAAAACCAGTAGTGGAGGGGGAAGTCAGCCAAGAGAAGGAAGAGAAAGGTAATATGCATGAGCCTACCATCAACACTACTACTATACAAGAACAAGAACTCAAGACCAAAGTTGATCCAAAGAAAAATGATGTACACAAATCTGTGGATAAAATTGCTGCTACACAAGAACCAATAGTGAAAATGGAAGCTGACGAGGAAGCTAAAGAAACTGTGACAAAATCCACTAATGAAGATGTTGTTACATAAGAACTAGAATTCAAGGTGGAACAATTTAGCCCTTAGGAGGTAACTACACCCTTAATTGATAGTGCATGCAGAAGAACACAAGGTCCTGAGAAAGGATGGTGTTCTAAGAGATTGTTGTTGTTGCCAGAGCTGCAAAAGTGGAAGTAGCTAGCGCTCTCTCTATAGGAGGGATTAATCTCACTCAATCTGAATAAAATAATGATGAATTCCCTAAGAGAAAAATGGCTAAAAGAAGAATAGGAAAGGGAATATGAAGCATGGAGGCACAAAGAAGTTATAAAGAAGAAGAATGCACAATTGTATCAATTGAACCGACAAGTCTAGGACCTAATGGATGATAATACCAAACTCCGTGACCTTGCTCTAAACCTGCTATCATGTAGGCGGTCGTCCTTGTCATACCGAGTGTTCCTTTTGGAAAGTTATTACTTATTTCAATTAAATGCAGACTTTGAAGGTAAGTCCTATATGGGTTCCTTAACCTGTACTTTTTTTGGAAATTTTTCGCTCTTGTGACTTTGATGACCAGAGCTTGTTGTGCGATTTGTTCTTGCACAATATCATGTGTGAATACATTAGCATGAAGATGGTGATGAGTGCCCTCTCCTACATGGGGGACTTGTAGTTGTGGTCCTTCCTTTCATTCATGATGAATCAAATTGAGTGGCACTTGGCCAAGAAAACAGTAGAAGCCAATGAGGAAAGAACAACATTATGGGTTGAGGTTGTACCAGGCTAGAGATGAATTCCGGCATCGTAAAGCCTGGTAACTATCGCTTTCATCGTAAGTTGGGTGATTCCTCCTCTTTAAGATGACAAGTGCTAGTATGGACTTATGCTCCCACGTACCGTCGAGTATATATTTGGAGACCACAATAGGCTATATCCTTTATGCTTAGGAAGCCGTATCAGCTGCCCTATTGATCACAATTCATTGAACACAGCATTCGGGAAGATTGATTGCCATACCGTAAAAAGTATTCTGCAGTTTTGCGATTGGTTTGGTAATCCCTCTATCTAGATTTCCAGAGTAGTCTCTTTCATTCCTTTTTAGATTCCTTAAAAGAAAAGGTCCAGCTGAGCACTTATCACTTCAGGCTCATTAAAAATCGAAGGAGAATAATGTCATATTTAGCTTTTTCTCAGCTCTTAAAAATTTAAAAAGCAAGTTGTGTCAAAGCGTCATAAAATTTATTTTAATTAGAATAACGTCACTGTTCCCTCATTGATCTTAGGTTGAGAAAATGGAGTCCACCAACCAAAGATTTCCCCTTGGGGGAAATCCTAGTCCTTTCTCCTCTTGGGGAGATGTTGGTGCACCTCATATGGCCACATTGTCCCTTATAGGACCGACAATTGGCCTACCAGTATGGCTCTTCCTGGTCTCTGTCGTTCAAAGCACCATGTTTCCTGAGCAATCAAATCAGCAACTAGATGATACTGAAGTTACCCCCTAACCTTCTATTTCGTTTATTTCTCCCTCTCTTTCTTCCTCTTCGATTCGTCAAGTTGGTAAAACTAAAAACCAAATAACTGAGAAGAAGAAGAAGGAGCCAACAACAAAAGGGGGAAACCTTGCATTGTTTGGCAAAAATCCACACACTGCACCATCCAAACTTAAATCTCCACGTGCCATTTGCAAGGGAGACCACTATCATCGAGATTGTCCTTGCATCCCATGGATCTTAAGGGACTGGTCTCCCTGCTTGCAAAATCTGGTGTCCTCAACCTCTGATGATCATGTTGAAAGTACGTCGTAGCCATTTTGTTATCGGGAAAACTAGTGTCCATTTAGAGCTGCTAGTCGCACTAAGAGAAGTAGCTATCTTAGAAACAAACAAATTAAATTCACTCGTGTTTTCCTTTATGAGAGATAGATGAGAGAAAAGCAGAGAGTACCAACCTTAGTCTTTCGCTTGGCTCCTTGCTTGTTTCCTCTCCCCTTTGATGGATCTTTACCACTCCTTCTTCACTTGTCCCACTTCAAAGAAAACCTGTAGAGTCAAAGCAACATAATACCATCAAAACATAGAGATCTACAATCATAAAAAATATAAGATCAGATATATATTGACCATACAAACGCATATATTAACTCATACATACAGGAATATGGAGGAAAACTCAAATAGCTTTATTGATAAAAAGAGTAGAAGAGAGAATTACAACCACTTGATCTGACCCAACATCATCCTCCCAGCATGAAAGCCCTTCTTCACCTCATGAAAAGCTAGATCACCCAACACTATTATGTTCCACAAAGAAACCAACAACACTTCCTTGCAAAATACCAAATTCCAACCTTTGGATCTCTGGGATGAGCGATCCATATATAGATGTTTGCAGGTGGGTGAGTCAGCTTCTGGGATTTTGATTAGTGTCCTCTCTCTTATAGTTCTTGGTTCCACTTGGAGATTTTGGATCTCTTACTCATCCTTGGGTGAATTCAGAGAGGCAAGTGTCAAATGGGTAGTTTTTGGAAGATTCTCTGGGTTTCCACCTAGCCAACTACTTCTGCCATTTTTCTACTCTCGTTTATCGCACCCCACAAAAGGTCTTTTTGGTATGCATCACGCTTTTTGCATGTGGCAGGTGAGATGCATCACACCCTTAGCACTAAACAGTCTGTATGGTCCAGTTTTGACCAGTTCTGAGTAGTTTTTCAGGTTGAAATTCTGAGAGATGATGTAATCAACTGACCTTGCTCCTTTAGGGTATGAAACAACACTCTTAGGGACTTAGAAGTGCTTGGTTTATGGACATATGTGATTGGGGATGCAATGCCCAAATATGTCTATAACAATGTCAAAGGCTTTATTCGACTTAACCTAGTTAATTGTGAAGGAGGTGAAGGCTCTCAACTAGATATCCCCCACATATGGTACTAGATTGAACAATCGATCGGTGCCTAAAAAATAATCATGCATGTAGAGCTCGCACATCAAGTGCTGGTTCAAGATATTGTGACCCCTCGGGAGCTGGAGAAACTATATTAGATCTTTGATTTTATGGCTTATCTTACGATGGATGTTATCCAAACAAAAGAACCTGTATTTTTCATGGAGGAACAAGGCATGGTTATCATTAGGTGGTTGCCATGCCATTCCCTGTTGCACTAGAGCAAACATTTAATTTTTTTTAGCCTTCAGTAGTTGCACTTGTTTTTCTAGTTCCTCAATCCTTTTCTTATGCTTTTCCAATTTTTTCTTTTCTTTCTCCATACTGTTCAACGAATTAGTCACTACACTCGTAGATTTGCCTCGAATTCCTCTCACTCCTTCCTAGTGGTCTTCCAAAGAGATAGACTCTCGTTGAAGGTGAGATGTGATAGCATGCAATTTCTAAATTTCAGTGGTGAACAAGAATTCTCGTCACTTAAATAGATGAAAAAATGGTTCCATCTATATTGCTACTAAAATGGTTTTGACTCAAAGATTCACAACAACCTGATCGACATTCCTCTTATGCTCCATCACCCATCTCCTAAGTGTAACACCTTCTTCATTATCTTAATAATCTCCAATTTTCATTGCATATTTTCTTTAAATTGTGATGAGTATCTTTCTTGGATGGGGGTCCTTCTCTTTGCAAAATGTTGAATAAATTCTTGATTGGTAATGACTTCCTCCACTAGTCTCACAGCCGGTGTTGGATGTGGAGGGTTGCTATAAGGAAAATTGTCGATCGTTTCTTGTTTCACCTTTATTTCCTCTCTTTTCTTCTCAACTCGAGCGGTGGCCCCAACATCTTCTTTCCTAGGTCTTGAAACCTCCACATGATCCCTACATGAATTTGGATCCACTGCAGGCCCTTGCAGAGTAACATTTCTAAAAAATTTCACATGTGGCTACTTTGGTTTCTTTGTTGCATGATTATCTTCCTACATTTTCTCAAAAATTAGTTTTGACCCTTGCAGGTTGATACAAATAGCAACATTTTCTTTTGACAAAATTTGTGTGAACAGCACCAGCCACAGTTTATCTAACTTGTCCCTTAGTAAAAAATGGTTCTTATGTAGCAATGTTGACCACCAGTCCTTTGATTTGCCCAATTTGTCCGCCATTCGATAGTGGCTCTTGTGTGACAGTGTCAACGATGGGGCCCCTAGGTATCCCTACAAATTTCAATATTTGTGGAGAGATATTTTCTTTAACCAAATGTCTAGGGGTGCGAAATTTCCTTGCTCCTCTTTCCAGGGAGGCAGAAAGTGAAGAATGAGGGATATCCTCCTTGATTTCCATCCTTTCTACACATGTTGTTTCAATTCATTCTCCTTCATCTAGTTGTTCTACAATTTCCTTCTCCTTCTCTTCTTGTTCCACATTTTTTTTTTATTTCATCCACTTGCTCGGTAGTCGTCGTCAGTTCTTGTGTAACAATGTAGACCACTTCTTCCACATTTTCCACTATTTTCTCCATCTCTTTGGCAGATAAAACTTGTTTTTATGTAACAACATCACCCACAGTTTATTTCACTGTCATAAATTATTCCATCATTTTAGCGGTCGAAACTGGTTCTTATGTAACAACGTCAACTGCACTTCATTCCATTTCCATTACTCCTACTTCCAGACCAATTGTCGATGTTGGTTCCTGTGTAGTAGCGTCACCTGCACGTCCTTCTCCCTCCATTTATTCTTCTTCAAGGTTAGCAGTTAATGCTGGTTGTTTTGTATCAACATCATTTGTGAGCCCTTCCCTTATTGTTCAATAGCCAATGTTGGTTCCTGTTTAGCAACGCCATCTACAACTTCTCTCTCTCCCACTAATTCCTCTTCCTCTCTTGCTAAAATCATGGCCACAAGTTCCTCTTTTTCTTACGCAGTGAATTGTGGAAAATCCATGGAACTATGTGAAAGGGCATGCACAATGAGTAGCCTGGCAAGCCCATGTTTTTGAGCACCGCCAACGGTTGACGCGACCAATGACTATATCATGCCATTAAATGAATTTTATTTCATAAGAAATATGTCATATCTAGAGAATGCACACAATGGAACCAGAGGAATGTAATAATTTTAAAATGATATTTCAACAAGCTAGAGAGTCGATCTTCACAATTGATGTATCGCACCACAAAATATACGACCTTGTCCCATGGATGTGGCAAGGATTTTTCATGGTATCCCCTTCCCTTTTGAACCATGGTTTCTCCTTCCTACAATTTTTGAGTGAACTATTTTTTCCTACCTTACGACAACCCATTAATAGTCGAGATAGCTTCCTCTATGACACGAATGGATAGCCCACAATCTTTTGGAATAATTCTTGTCCAAGTTCAATGTGAATTTGACTGTAACGACTTCATCAAATCCCTGTAACCTCTCAAAATAGGTATGCCGCCCTGTATTCTGAAAAACTTGCCATACATGCAAATGGCATTGGACCTGTGCTGTGTCTTTAGGTTCATGCCTAAGAGCTTTCCAACCTATTATGAGAGTTTCTCTATATCAGCACATGGAGTAGCAGTAAAACCATTGAGGAGAGGGTTAACTGGTAAAGTTGTGATGACAAGGATTGCAGTTGCAAAGGATGCGCTGAAAGGGAAATCTTGGGAGATAATATGGGAAAAGTTCATGGTGGATTATGGTAAATAATGGAAATTATTAAAATGCATTAGAAATGACCCTAATTCAATACAATCATATGTACTTCAAGTTCCAATGCATATGGATAAATGCACAAGGTATGGTGGGGATCAATATGATGATGTAGAATGTACGAGTTGGTGCTAAGTTCAACAACAATAATGACAGATTATCATTGCTATTAAATACAACATGTTTAGCTTTAAGATAGTATCACCCTCCAACTAATGGATGACCATCCATAGTCATGTCTAGTCATGTCATAAGTGAAATGTCAATCAAATCCATGAAGTCAGTTGGGGATGTACCTGGCAACTTACCTTGATAGAGTAACAACACCATAGGAGTAATAACACCAGAGGAGTGATAACATCGTAAGAGTAATAACACTATTGTACTTGGATGAAATCACAACGAATGGAGTAGCAGCATTGAAGGAGTAACAACACCAGTGTACATAGACGAAATGGCCAGAAACGAAGTAACAAAACCAGAGGAGTAAAAACACCAGCGTACTTAGATGAAAATGTGACAAAGTGAGTAAAATCACTCGACGAGTAACAACACAAGTGTACTTAGATGAAATTGTGATGAACAGAGTAACAAGACCATGTAACAACACCAATGTACTTAGATAAAATCACTAAGGACTGATTAATAGCACAGAGGAGTAACATAACCAATGTACTTAGATGATCGTGACGAATGGAGTAACAACACTAAAGGAGTAACATCACAAGTGATGTATTAACACCAACAAAGTACCTACAAGAAAAATAATGAGAGTAGTAACTCATTTAATATAAAGATATATATATATATATATATATATTATATTATATATATATATATATATATATATATATATATAAGATATATTAGATTATAAATATATATATAATATATATAAATATATATATATATATATTATTACATATACATATACATATACATATACATATACATATACATATACATATACATATATATGAAAGCAAGAAGTGCAGAGGAAGAATTCTCTATAGTAACAATTTCAAAACAAGAATTATCAGAGAGATGTTTAATAAAGGAGTCTTTGGAAACTAGACAATGATACGATCTGGGGTGATATCCATTTACAAGCAGGGGAGTATGTGCCTCATTGATTGTTACGAGTCTAACAGTGTCATTATCGAACACCATCTCAACTTCATATGGTCCCATCCATCTAGAGTAGAGTTTTCCTTTAAAATATTTGAACCATGAGTAATAGAGCAATGTGAAATATCCTCTTTTAAACAAAATTTTCTTGATAAATTTATTGTGCCATTTAGTTCGCTTGTATTGAATTACAACATCTTTTTGGACAACTACCAAACAAATTTCATCCAACTCATTTAATTTTTCCAGTCAATGTTTCTAGGTTTAAGAAAGATCCAAACATACTTCAAGGGTTTCCCTGAGCATCTTAATTAGGAATTCCACTGGAAAAAAAAGGCTATTTCTCATAGAAAATCTCCTATGGTGAAAATATTGTTTTTCTTTGCCATGTTGTTCTATATGCCTAAAGTGCCTCGGGAAGCCTTTCGGCCTAGTTTAGGAAATGTTTTTCTACAATATTCATAAGGATACTCTCCAACAATTTATTTATTCTCTCGACTTGACCATTCACTTGAGGATGACATGGATATGCCACCCTCTACTTGATTCGATACTTCTTGATAAGTCCTACAATCAAATGTGACGTGAAATCCGCCCCTCCATCTGAAACTCTCCCTCTACGAGATTCGTACTGTGCAAAAATTTCCTCGAATAAGAAGTATGAGACAACGTGATATGTTGCTTTGACAATAGCCTTGGCCTCTACCCACTTTTTTACATAATATGTGCATAGCATAATGTGGACATTCTGATGCGAGGATGGATTGAATGGCCCAAGAAAATCAATAACCCATTTCTCAAAGTGCTCAAGAACTAGTTGAGGTTGTAATCACATCTCATATGACCTACCATGTTGTCCCATCCACTGGTAGCTATTGTACTCTCGGACGTATTTCCTTGAATCACAAAAAATAGAGGGCCTATAATACTCCATCTACAACACATTATGACTTTTTCTCTTATCTAAAAATTCCCTCCACAAGGACCATCGTGGGAATATTTTAGGACATCATAGATGTCATCTTCACCTATGCAACACTAGATTTGTTGTAAGTCTTGTATAAAAGAGGTATCCCTCTATCCATGAATAATGGGCACTATGATGGATAATCCTTCGCTACTTTCTGTATGGTAAGTGTTGAGGTACTTTTCCTATAGCAAGATAGTTAGCAATATCTGCATGCCATGAAGTGTGAGTAGAAATTGTAAAAAGATGTTTGTTTGGAAAACTATCTTATACAAGTGCACCTTCCTCACTAGTATCCAACCTCTATAGGATATTTGCAACTAAATTATCATTCATTGTCTTATCTACAATTGTAATATCAAATTATTGAATTAATAATCGCCATCTCATAATAGAACCATGAGTTGTCGGTTTATTCATCAGATAACTGACGGTTGTTTGATTAGTGTGCATGAAAGTGGGATACCCTGTAATATAATGCTGAAACTTATTAATAGCATAAATAACAACCAAAAACTCTTTTTCAGTTACGATATAGTTCATCTTAGTAGGAGTTAGATTCTTGTTGAATTAATAAATCACGTATCATTTATTGTCCTCCTATTGTCCCGAGACTGCCCCTACTACCGTGTGAGAAAAACATGTAGAGACATGAAATGTGAGTTTCGAGTCATGACCACGTAATATCGAAGCTTTGCAAACCAGTTCATTGATTTTCATAAAGGTTGTTTCACATTCATCTGTTCACACAGACCCTACATGCTTAGCTAACAATTTAGAAAGTGGAAATGCTATCTTGGAATTTTTTCTATAAAACATCTATAATAGCCAGCATAGCAGATGAAACGACACACCTATGTCAGTGTATTATGTGTAGGAAAATTTAATATCACCTCTATCTTGGCGGGATCAAGCTGAATTCGTGTAACTAAAATTAGATGTCTCAACACTATTCATTCTTTCATCGTCATATGGAATTTGATTGTACTAAGCGAAACATGTGTTTGCTTACATATTTTAGGTACTTTCTATAAGTTTTCTAGAGCTTCTTCAAAAGCATCCCCATATGGGGTGAAGTCATCGATGTAGATTTCAACACTATCATTGACTAGATCAAAAACAAACTCCCAATATTGCTCGTTGAAAGGTACCAGGTGCATTACAAAGAACGAATCGAAGGACTCAGTATGCAAAGGTGCCCCGAGGGCATGTGGAGGTAGTTTTATCTTTATCGTCACAAGCTATTTGTATCTGGTTGTATCCACTAAATCCCTCTAGAAAGGAGGACAACTTGTTTATGGCTAACGTATCAAGCACCTCGTGAAGAAAAGTTAAGGGAAATGATCATTTTGAGTCACTTTATTTAATTCATTGTAATCAATAAAAATATGCCACTTTCCATTCTTTTTCGGAATAATGACTAGTGTGGATACCGATTGAATATTTGAGATTGGGTAAATAAATTCCACATACAATAATTTCTATAATTCATCTTTGACAATTTCCTTTAAATAAGGATTCATTCTTCTCTGTGGTTTCCTAACAGGTCGACATTCTTCTTTAATGTATATGTGATGAGTACATAAGTTAGTAATTGTTCTGACTAGTAAGGGATTTTGTTCCCGAAGGAATTTCAGTAACCATTCATACTAGGAAGGTGAAAGGTCAGGATTAACTTTCAACATCTTCCATGGTTTAATTTAAATAGGAATACTGTTACATGGTACAATTATAGGAAAGTTTTCAACTTCAGCCTCTCGTTTAATGGTTTCCAAAACATTGCAACTCATAACAGATTCTAGAAGCCGATGGGTTGAGTCATAAATGGAGTTGATGCTACTGATAAATGTACTAATGGCATCATCTTCCATTTCATCCTGAAAACAAAGGTCCTCACCAATAGTAAGAATTGGTCTAATTTCTTCATTTTCAGGTTTGAGCCCTTTTGTAGGCAAAAATTTTTGTGTTAAGATAAATTATGGTTTATCTAGTGAACTCGATTTTGTAGGGGGAGAAAGGATAAGATTCTTTGTAACTTCCCCATTGGATATTACCATATTTCCTGACTAACACCTAATGTAAGTGTTTGCGATTGCAAGACAAGGTCTTCCTAAAATCAAAGGATGCCTATTGGTTGGGGATTGGGAATTTAATACCTAAAGATTGACATGGTACTACCATGATTCTAATAAAATGCTTATATCTTTCAACTTCCCTAGCAATCTTATAGTAGACTGATCTTCCAATTCTAAGATTGTGTGAGTTGGTCTAAGGTTTCCTAGGCCCATTGTAATCATAGTTGCAAAATTTATGACCCTAATTGTCATCCCCAAGGATACCAACACATTTGGGATATCAGCACCATTAATCTATACTATAAGATTTGGGTTCCCTGGATCCCCATACTTAATAGGTATAGACTTCGCCAACATTATATCTAATAATTTTCCCACAACATTAATAGTGAGTGGGTCCTTTAGTTTTGTTCTTGGTTTCTTAGATAAATATTATTTGATTATTTCGGCATAAATTGATATGTCCTTCATAGCCTGAACTAACAGGATTTTGAAAAATAAAATTTTCAATTCCCCTAAAAAGTCAAATTCAGGGCAAGAACTTTGTTTCCTCAACAATAGTCTCTTAGGGTAAGATGGATCATTCTGACATCCACTAGCAACAATTATTTGAGAAGGGAGTTGTTGTTCCATAGGAATTTGTGTTGACTCATCCCTAGTTGTTCCAACGGAATTCCTAGGTTTTGGTTTTGAGACTTCATCATCAATATGTTCAACAATTATTGGTGAAGTCTAAGTACTTACCACCCGGTCAAACCGAAGGTTTAATCTACTACATTATGTGGTGTCAATACTACATGCAGGAAGGCTGAGTGTCTCAACCTGTTGAGCCCTACTATTGTTTTGATTTGTGTTGGATTGAAGAGGAAGTTGAGGACAAAGAGGAGGATTACTCATGGAGATATTAGAGGGAGGCTATAATAGGTATTGTTTCATAGGATGGGAGAAGTTTCCTGAAGGAGGAGGAGATCCATGCCAATTTTTGGACCATCAAAGAGTTGGACCCAATGACGGGAACCATGGTTGTTAGGCCATTGGATATTGACAGGACACCAACCACGAAGGTGAAAAAGGTACAGATTGACGCCCAAAATTAAAATTATTAAAGTATTGAGAAGGGTCTTAAGGCATACCTTGATTCATGTTCCGTGGTCATGCTTTCCATGGTTTCCTTGATCCCATGAAGTACAATTGATCTACTTCTTCATTTTCTCACTGAAAAACGACCTGAAATCCAGGAAGCAATGGACATGTGCTAGTGGAATGGCTCTATTCACATATCACATAGGTCTCGATAGTATTTATTGAACATTCCTTTAATGGGTTATTCTTCATGCATTGAAGGCAAAAAATTGACATAGCCTTCTCTGCTTCCATCTGCTTCTATTTCATTTGTAAAACGTCAAGTTGTGAGGATAGTGTTCTCAAGATATTAGTCCTCAAGTTTTCCAACAAGTTTCCAATTTATTCTTTCATAAATCAATTGTTGGATGCCTTGAGGGTTCAAATCCCCGTCCTATGCCTCATAGCTCCACATGAACACTTAATGCAGAATTCACAGATGGTGTTGAAATATTCCTTTGATATATATCCCTTTCCTACTACATTCAAAAGTACCAATGATTCCTCCCTTAGTGCTGGGAAAAAACTTATCTTCATTATTCCCTTATGAAAATCACTATGGCCTGATCTTTGCAATGTTTATTTTAAATGTTCTACAAAGTCCTCCATGTTCTCATCTTGTTTGTTCATAATTTTAAATATTTCTTCCTTAACATCTCAGTATTTCCAATAGTTTTTATACTTTTCAAGGATAATTATTTTCATATCATCCCATGTAGTAATATATTCCCCCCCTAAACCCATAAACCATCTAAAATCTATTCCTTTCAAAGTGGCATGGAATATCATCAATTTTTTAGCATAAGAAATACACTCATACCCTCAAGAGATAGCATCGAATTCAAAGAGGAACGTGTCTATATCTTTAGAAGAAATACCATGAAAGTTAGGTAATGTTATCAAAGGAATACACTTCATAGGTGCATCACCCATGATATCTCCAATTGGGAACTTGTTTGAAGAATTTATGGGACCCAACAATATGTTCCAATATTCACATGGAATCTCAACAGGTTTTGGTTGTTCTGTAATGCATGGTTGAGTCTATTTAACAACACTCCCTCGATGAAATGGTGCAGTGAATTCCCTAAAGTCTTCTTCTTCTTCTGAACTAACGATGTTCACTTCTCCTGCTCCTCTACTTGTTGCTTCGCCTTCCCTCAATTGTGCTTATGTTATTGTGGGAGGTTTTGGTTTTGAAACTGGCTGCCCTCCAGATATCGTATGAGATCTCACCCTAACAGTAGCTCATGATGATGCTCCTGATTCAAATTTTGAAATGATTTCTTGGCAATGGGTAATTCTGCCTAGATCTTTCTTTCCACTTTCTGGGGGTCTTCGTCTACCCCTTTTATGTGTATCTTTGTTCATGCAAGCATAAAATAAAAGGAAAAGATTCAAGAAAATTAAAAGCTTAGGACCTAAAGTAGGGTGAAAGCTTTCCTCCATGAGGCAAGAGAATGGCCCCTTAAAATAAAGAAAAAGAAGGAAAAATAAACCAACACACATGATTCTAAGATTGGGACTTGAAATAGTGTGAAAAAAATACTTTCCTTCCCAGCACGAGAGAATGGTTCTTAAGAACGAAACAAACATTCTAATTCTTAGGACTTGGAGCATGGTGAAGAACTTCCCTCTCGAGGACGAGAGAGTGGTATTATGGTAAATACTACTTGTACTTTCATACCTTTGGCAGCCTCCTCAGAAATATTTCCAAAATGTCGGTGTTCAGGTATAAATGATACAATTCACCCAATTCCACATTAATTGTCAACCTCGGGCTCCACTGGTTATTTCAAGGCTATCATGCAAGGTATGTGTAGGCAACAATTTCCCTACCCAACATTCAACAGTTAATCATATCATAACAATATGTAAGATGAAGTTATAACTATATAAACAATAAGAGTAACAAAAAGTTAATACTCACAAAAACAAACTAAAATCATTATAGAGCAGGAAATGACACAACATAAAATAAACCTATGCATAGACTTAATCCAACAAAACCTAGTTAGGAGAGTCAGGCCAACTCCCTAATTAGTGTTGTGGCAATATCGAGATCTATAAAACACTCAAAATATCAACAATTGTATTAATCAAAATTTCATTACAGAGGTTTGTTGTTAACACTGGGAAATATGAAATATCTCCTAGCAATGGATTTTGCAGCCCCGTAATCACTACTTATACATTTCATTAACAATTGATAGTGCCTACGATTATGGCAGTTTTCTGTATGAAAATACATAGTGATTCTTAAGAAATAATAGAATACAATGATAGAACTTGTCCTAGTTGATAGGTTGAACCACGGTTGCAGCTGATATTCAAAGATACCGATGTGAACTCGATAGTTACCATACATTAAATCATTCCTTTTATCATCATTCCTCCAAATCTACATGAAAGCTTAAGTTAGCAATTCGATTTAGGAAATAATCCCCTATGACTATGCTTCATTGATTAGCAATTCCCAAAGGCATGAGAATAGGTGTACCTTCGATATTTAGAATAGAAATCTATCAACAAGGGCATCAAATGAGTATAGGAAAGGGATAAAAATGCATGCAAAAAGTGGGAAAAATTAGCAACCAACAATAGTCTTGAATCTATAGACTACCAATCCATATCGCATTCTTCTTACTAATCTATGGGTACCATGTCCTATTGGATTATTTGTGTAATTGCATATGCTATTTAACGCATCAAGTTGTTATGATAGTTCCCTATTCATTACTTTTCCTGAATCGTAATACTTGAGTAGCTTGTGTCGAATTTGGGTGGCATCAATGCTGTGTAATCTTTTTAATTACCAATTAAATTCTCCTTATTGTTGTTCCTATTTGGGTTATATAGTCGACTTATGTAGGAAATAATTCCATAGTTATCAAAATCCATTAGTACTATTTAAATGCGTTTAGTGTAACTGTTGTGGTATAAGTTACATTTCCATTTCTTTTCACAATGGAAATCTGGAACAGTCCTTAAAGACAATATTCCATTAACCTAGATTATTAGGCTTATAATAGATCACAATCAAACCCATTTTCCGATTTCATTTTTGATTGGTGGTTTTTGGCCTGCACCACCCAGAGGATAAACCATTATTTTTGTTAGATTTATGGAGTAATAAGTGTCTCCTTACCAAAAAAACAAAAATCACTTGTGAAGGGCCTATTTGAAGCCCACGTATGGTTAGCATGATAATTGGTACCTAATTTGTTTTTGATAGAGGTGTATGGTACCCTATTTCTTTCTAGTCTACTAACAATTAAAAATGGAAAAGGGAACTTCCAATTACATTTCCCTACCAATCAATAGTTAGTTTCGTCATAGGCTCAGCACCAAGTATTTTATCTCGAGAAAATCCTCCCATCTTTGACTACATAGCTAGACTAAGTAATGGTGCTCTGGGATTTTAAGGAAACACTCTAACCTCATGAATTAATGAACTATTGAATAGTAACAATGTGTCATTCATATGTTATTTGTAGTGGCATTACAAGGTGAGAGTATATTTCCCTAACACCTACAAATCAGTCCAAGAAACTCTTCTAATATCAAAAGAATGATATAGAAAGGCTGAGAAACCTATCCCCCAAAAATGGTGGCAGTTCAAGTACAATGGAGTTATCAAACATAATGACTTTTAGCCGCAACTATATTGCAAATTCAACAATGTATAACTTTTCCGTGCATTGTGATGTCCAAAATGCTGTAGATGATAGCGTCATACTAATGTCATGAATGTATACCTAGTTTCACAACAAATCCCATTAGGTTTGAGAGTTGAACCTTGGGCTCTGATACCATTTGTCACAACTTCACATTGTTATTTTTATTTTCTATACTTATACATACCTATGATAGACTTTGGATATATATAAATTATTTGGGTTTACTGAATACATGTGACCTTTAGCACTATTAATCTAGTATTCTCTTATGTTCCATCACTTAATTGGACTATGTATTTAACCTTATTATATTTTTAAATAACTAATCATTTGCTGATATATATATTTACACCCTTGTATTCTTTAGGGTGGAATACCCATGTAAATGGTAATTGGAGTCTGCTAATCTAACTTTATGACATACATGCCCCCACTAGTAATTTAACAACATAATTTTCCTTGAATAATTTTCATTCCAATATGGCTTGTTATTTTGTATTGGGGTTTCCCTTCACCCAACACACTTTATTTGAAACAACGCGTGTGCATGCTTCTAGGTTTCAGTGTCAAATTCTTGGTAGAAACATCCCCCTTACCTAGGAGACGATCACATGAACAATAAAACTCTATTGATATGACTAATGTAATGGAGTTTCACTTCATAAGTGGTGATAACCATTTACTCAAACCCTAAGACTAGTCTTGTGTGTGGCTTCACGTATACTCGCCACTTTGGCGAGGGCTACTCATCCCACCTATAGTACTATGTTCGACTATGCAGGTGACAACTGGTCACGACTGAAATTGTGGCCCACCATTCAAGATATACTTTCGATATTGGTCTTGTCATGGTAGGGTTATCAGTATACTGTGCGCAACCCTTTCCTTTGTAGTTGATTATTTCCTCATTTGTACTGCATCCACAACCCCATGGTTCATTACAATTTATGACTTGTTAATGTGATTTTTGGGTCTCATTTCTACGAGCCAGAATACTACAAGCATGGGAGCCTACCAATCCTCTCCATACAGTACTTCCTTTGGGTTAATGGTTCACCTCTTCACATTTTCTATAGCTTCTGGTAACACACAAAGTATTATGAGTGTAGTTGCTTCCCCGTTGTTTTCCCATCATGCACATCAATATACATCCTTGGTTATGTTTTTTTGCTTCTTTTCTGTTGATTTATCAAGTTATCTCTTCATTTGTTTTAATTTGCATGTCTTTTTCATGGGTTACGAGTTTTGTCGTTTTGGAAAATATTTTTGTTCCTGCTATCCACTAGCTCATATAGAAAATGTTAGCAACACAAGTCCTCAAAGCATTGGCCTCATTTTCTGGAGTCAAACATGAAATACCCTAGGAAATTTAAAGTATCCCTTTTTCTTGGTTTGGGTCTCTACTAAATCTTGTAGCATTTCAATAGGTTCCATAGTGAGGGTATCTTTTTCTTTTTAAATCATTCCTCTTTCATGAATCCATATGAATCCTAGAGATTTTGTCCTCAACTGTTACCTTAGAGGGTATCAATATTGGGATATATCTTCACGTAGCCCCTTCGATGGCCATGCATTTTACAAGAAGGAATTGGACTATTAACGTTTATTTTATAATTTTTTTTCTTGTTTAGAAATTTCATACCTAAAGGGGTTTTGTAAGGTTTAGCTTCCTTTTGTGTTTATAATGTTGAACCCTATGATGTTGTAGGTACATTCTAACCCTCTTACTACTAATTACCTTCATGCTCAAAATACAAATCTCTTTCAATTGTTATATACTGACTCTATGCTTTCAGGTTAGTTTACTTTCCTCATGGCCTCAACTGTTTTTGCATACCAATGTGGTTCGTTTTTTTGCGTGGATTATTTGGGTGAATAACTCATCGATGATCTCCTCATGTGTACAACATGGGAATGAATTTTATTTACTTACCGATCCCTCTGTTCATGTCAATCCCTTTTCTGGGGACTATGGATTTTATTTTAATGACACCTAGTTCTTGTTTTATTTTCGTTTCTTCTAAATGGATTTACCAGCAACACTACATAGCTATGGCACAGTTGGTTTTTACTTCAGTGTCCCCCCGCATGGGTTTATATACCTAGAAGAAACCCTTATAGGGCATTTAACATTTTTGTATTTTTAATGACTATGATATGGCGTAGTACATGCATTTTATTTCCTCTGGTTCCGAGAGGTTGTGACCTAATATTTCCTCTATGGTTTCCACGTATATTATATAATCATTACGTGCTTTTGGTTCTTTTCCTTGTATATTTTGGAATATACCCTTGTATTTAAATATTAACTCGAAATGCTCTGCATCAAATTTTTATGGTATTTAACCTCCTCAATCAATACAGGTTAATCATTCTATTTGTTCTTAAGTTCTAAATTATTACAAGAACCTTTTAAAGATGTATGTACGCTTATATCGTCAAGTAATAAGAAATAATTAGTCATCTTCCATCAAAATTTTAGATAAACCTATCATTACTTCTCTCAATATGTCCTAATAAGGCTAGTTGGTTTATATTTTTTTTCATTTAACATATTTGTACATGTAGGAGAAAATATTGTATACGTTCTGGCTTTTCACTCAAATTATGTTGTTAATGACTAGCCTTTTCATGTAGATCTATAAATGTTCCTCTAATTATGTTGAGCAATAGAACTAGGTTTATTACTAAAATTAAAGATTGGGCTCATAAGCTATTAACAACATAAACTTTGAATGGGAACCGATACAGTTACCAGTTTGATAGAGATAGAAAAGGTTGACGTGATTTTCAAAAGGGGTGACGCAAAATACACATTTTTTTAAAGCATAGTTTTTGGAACTTTAAGTAGCTGATACGATTACCCGTTTTGTAGGGATAGTAAAAAAATGATCTGATTTTGAAAATTGGTCATGCAGAATACACTTCTTTTTCTTTGGAGCATATTTTTGGCACTTCAAATTTTCTTATGTATCAAATATAAATATTTGTTTTTAAATGTTAGTGATTTTCATGCTGACTTTGAAATGAGTTGATGCAATGTGTTGATGCAGCATACTTTTTTTTAGAGGACTTATTTTTCACACTTTAAAATTTATTATGTCCATTTTTTTTAAATTATGATTACTTAGTGAATTTTCAAGTCATTTTGGTTTTTTTTTATTACATGTTGATTACTTAAAAAAACAATTAAATATATATAAATATATATAATAGATATAATAAATATATATATATATATATAATAAAAGACAAAAAAATGTTAATTTTTTTCTCAAAAACATAAAAAAAAATTGGAAAAAATATATATACATAAATAAAAAGGAAGTAAAAATAAAAAATAGCAAAAAACTAATCTGAAAAAAAAAAAAAAAAAAAACAAACAAATATGAATATTTGAAAATATATAGATCTTTAAATAAAAAAAATAAAAAGTTAAGAAACATTTAAACTTAAAAAAAAACATGTATTTGTTTTTTTTTTTTTTATTAAGAAAATATTATATTTAATTAAGCCCTACCTTTTTTGTTTAAAAACAAAGAAATTAATAATTAAGAAAAGTTTAAAATTTTATTTTAAACAACTCTTTTTTTAAAGAAAAAAATTACCCCTACTGTCGCCCGGATGCCAGTGGTGGCATGGCCCTTGGGGGAGGGTCTGCAGGCAGACCTTGTGCGGAGGGCTATGCAACCACGAGAGGTCGGGCAGGAAAAGAGGTAATTCTTGTCTACATGAATTGCCTCTTTGTCCGCCCAGACGCCTGTGGTGGCACGACCTTAGGCAGATGGTCTGCATGCAAACCCCTCTACCCAGGGCCGCAACACCACGGGCAACCGGGTGGGTGGAGAGGTCATTCGAAGAATCGCCTCTTCACCTGCCCGATCACCCATGGTGGCGCGGCCCTAGGCGGAGGGCCTGGAATCGTCTCTCCACTCGCCCGATCGCCTATGGTGTCACGAACTTGGGCAGAGGGGTCTGCATGAACCCTCAAGCCAAGGTCGTGACACCATGGGCAGTTGGGCATGTGGAGAGGTGATTTTTGGGATCGTCCCTTCGCCTGCCCAACCGCCATGGTGGCACGACACTAGGCGGAGGGGTTTGCATGCAAACCCCTCCACCAAGGGCTGCGCCACTAGAGGCAGTCAGGTGGGCAGAGAGGGGATTCCAGGAATTGCCTCTCCACTTTCCAAGCCTCCCTTGGTGACGCAACCTTGGGTGGAGGATCTACATGTAGACCCTCCACCCAGGGCCACACCACCACGGGCAGTTGGGCGGTGGAGGGGTACTTTTTTTTTAAATAAAAAA
>APFE031634779.1:65287-114527 GCA_000404065.3 Pinus taeda
CTTTAAACAATCCATCTTAGATTTTGTTCCTTTTTGTGCAAGTGACACTTGTTGCACTTGGTCTCGTAATTTTGATATATCATGCTGCATTTCTTCCTCTTCTTCATGAGTCAGGCTAGAGCTTTTAGGTCACCTACTAGGTGTTTCCATTTTCTTTCTTCGGGGCATCAATTACTAATAATAATGCTTCAGTATGCCCTTTGAATTCCTTCAAAATAATTTTTTAAACCAAGCTTAAGAAAACATTTAAAAAATATACACACCTTTTTTCACTTTGTAGGAGCTCGATATTGCCTCTGATGTATCTCTATAATTTCCGATCATCCAGTTCTGAAATTATGATCTGTGGTAGCCCTCTATGTCCTCTTTCCAATGCCACCAGTCTGACCCCAATTGGATTCACCAATGAATAATTATGCCAAATCTCCCACAGTGACCTGATTATAGACTAATTCAGTAGAGCGAATTTGTACGACGTTCCACAATTCACTGTTTCAACCTCTGGCTCTAAAAAATATATAGAAGAAACTACAGTCAATCCTATTTCTGCACCCTTTTACTAAATTTCAATCCAATGCTCAGAGAACAAGTTATGATGATTTTCCCCAGGTCACCTGTTTGGAATGTAATTTAGGAGTCTGCAAAAATACCAACTTCCTCAGATCATATCTCTGCAATTATAGCACAAAATTATCTGAAATGCGGACTCGAGATTTAGCGTGATGCATTCTCAAATATGTTTTTTTTTTCAACTTCTGAAACATCACCGAAAAATAGTTATAACAAAAATGTCACGATGGCCTGTTTGGAGCAGCGAAACCCTAGAATCGAAAGCTCTAACACCAAATGTTATGAAACCTACTCAAGAAAAGATAGAAAAGATAGATCAACGCCTTAGAATTCAGCCTCTTTGAGGGGGCAACCTCCTTGACATTACATAAATGAAAAATTCTTTGATGATACAAATGAAAAGACCTCCTTTCTATATATAGGAGTCTAAGGGGTCATAACATAATCAAATCCTACATAACAATAATAATGTAAGGGCACAATCATAAAAATAGTGGGCTTCTAACCCGGATGCGGGTGTCCATATGGAGAGCAACAAGGATCGCAGACTGCCACGCGGAAGAGGACAGCGGGCAGCTGTATCGATCCGTGGACGCGCAGAGAGTTTTATTGAGCATTCATTGCGGGCCGCCGGGGAATGAAGCCCATTAAAAGCAATTCAATGCTGCCTTGGTTGCAAGGAATGAGCCGAAGTGATATAATGATGGAGATGGTAAACCCGCCATTACACAACTTGGTTAAGTTCAGGCAGTATGATGTGAGGGAGAGGATAAGGTTCAACCCTGAATTGCGCCAAGTGCCCACGCTCTTGGCTCCTCTGCAACGACGCGATAGAGCAAGCGAAGCGGAGCACTCAAGGGTGCTGTGCAGTTATAGATTCCTTGGGTTTCAGGCGGCAGACACTCGTTATTTCATCCGTGGAACTGCCTGGCTCTCGCTCCAGAAACCATTCAGGTATCATTTGTCATTTGGGCAATCTCTTTCGGTTAATCTTCCAGCAATAACCAGGATAATTCCAATGGCCCCTCGGTACAGAGCCACTCCTCGATGGGGGAGGAATCATGGCCAACGAGGTGGCGCTAGAGGAAGAGGAACTCATAGCCCTCGCAGAGTTTCTCCACTGGCTCTTGTTTCTCCTGCCTCGAACAGCTCAGAAGATTCGGGGAACTCTCTTAGCAATACGGTTCAGACGGCCAAGTTTCGATATCGCAGTCGAACCAACAAGCCGTTGATTACCGCCTTAGTTACAGTAACTTTTGAGGAGGAAGATGTGGAAAAAGCATCCTCGGAGGATCATTCGGCCGGGAACTCTACCAATTCCTCGCCTAGAAAGGGGAGGAAGGACAGTTCTTACTCCCCATCCTCCCAAAGTAAATTGGTAGACGAGAGTTCCCCAGCACCTACTGAAGAACAGGCCGAAGCTCTGGAGGAAATTGACAGCATATTGGACTCAAAAGAGCCTGTTCAAGTTCAAGAACAAGATGAGGGCCACCAGGAACAGGCGGAACCCCAACCAACATCGCCTCAGCCTCAAAGCCAGCCCAAATTGCCAGACTTTTATTATGCCAACACTCTGTACGCCAGGCTGCCGCCAGGCATGAAATTGGAGGACGTCCCGGAAGGTATGGAGATCTCATGGGAGCCCCTAGACGCATTCAACTTGCCAAGTTCTAAAAATGCCAAATAACATGCAGTCCCCTGCTCTTTTTTTTTTGGAGGTATGTTTTCTATCTGGTTGAATGCCTGTTCAGTTTCGATGGTTGTGCATGCGGCATGGTATAGTTCGATGCGGTCCAGTAGGCATGGTCTAGTTCGATGGTGGTATATTCGGCATGGTATTTCTCGGTTGGTCAGTTTTTTGGTTGGGGAAGTGTCTGCCGGTTTAGTCCTGGGCGCGACAGTTCAGTTGCTGAAGCCCCCTTCAGCAAACATCTTTCCTTCTTCCCTGAATTTTCTAGTATTCAGACAGTTTTGTTATGTAATGAATCTTCTGACATATGATTTTCTGCTGGTGACTCAATTTTTTGTAAGAGGCAACAGCCTCACTAGAACTGAGATTTTTGATTATAGTTTGACAGAGAGTTGCAGACTTCAAAGGCACTCTCAGGGGTTGAGACCTCTTGTAAATATTTTATTTTTTTCCTTAATATAAAAATAGCTTAGTCTTTGCATAGAAAAAAAAACAATAGTGGGCTTCTATGGGGCACAATAGTAAAAATATGGGCACAATAGGGGCACAACAATATTAATAAGGGGTACAACTACAATAGTAATGGGGTAATCACTAGTATTATGGGGACCCAACAATATATGCCCCCTAACATGAATATTGTTTACTTATATACTTCAATATATACAATTGAGCATTGATTCTCATGTTGCTAGTATACCATAATAATTATGAACGGTTGTTTGTAGAATATCGTATCAATTGTGCATATACTATTTTACCCATTTTTATAGCTACTAAGTTAACATTAAAATAGCCTGCTAATGGACTTATCTATCTCTACCCTTGATCGTGTTTCCTATCTATTCGTGACCTTTGATGCTAGTTGTTACAATATTTCACCATTTACCAATTTTCCTGATTGACTCAGCAGAATGTACTTCACAATGTGCTACATTTTCTTCCATTATTTCAATCCTTTGTGTTTTTTTTCACTTGTTGTTACAAAAATACAATTTCCTATTATCTGATTTTTGATATCATTTCCTTCTTAACACTGCTACTAATTGCAAGATTATTAGCTTTTGTTAGAAACTAGTGCATTTTAAGATTGTTATTTTGATACTCTTATGTGAACTACATAGAGCTCTTGTCTATCTCGATGCACAAGATGTTATTCATGGTTATCATACGCTATTAATTTTGTGCAAAGATGGCCTAATCTAGTCCATTCTTATATGGACACCACTTTATTTCTTATGTAGACTCTTTCATTGGTTACCTTCTTCACTCTTATTTTTATGGCTACTAGGACATTGGAACTTAATCTATGAGGAATATTTCCAACTTTATCAACAAAATTCCTTTCAAAACACCCTTTGAAGTTTAATTCTCAATCATAAAGGTGTAATATTTATACTATGTATGCCATAGAAGTACTTTAGTGATATCAAGAGAAATATTAGCCATGCTCAAGAACAATTAATTTTCCCATACTTTTTGTATGTTATTGGTTGTTCGCTAGTTCTCAATTCTTCCTTTGCTCTCTTTTCTATCTATCTTTATATATTCCAATGACTTGTATGTATAGGCACACTACATGCCTCTTCCTTTCTAACAACAAAACTTTCCTTAGACAATTTATTCATAATAGTGCTTAGTATTGTTAATTTCTAATTCAAGTTCTTACTTTATTTCCTAAAGGCTATAGTGGGTTTTATTTATTAGTCTAAATCATGCCATTTTTCTACTTTAATAGGCTTCTTTTAGTTTTCCAAAATTGTTTTGTTCCGAGAAAACAAATAATAGCTCTTCTATACTTTTACAAAAGTATATTGATATAAATTATCAATTTGGCACCTTGGATGTCTATACATGTTAGAATGATTTGTTCAAATATGCTTCCTCATAAGAACAATATCAAGGACCATTTCTGAAAGCATATTATAGTGCAAGAATTTTATTCTACGACAAATCTATTTGGTTTTCCCAACTGAAAATGAGTATCTTTGTTCTTGAAAGACCAAAAAAACATTTCATCACTATTAAGGAATATCACTTTCTTAAATAATATGGAACGCATCCATGTATGAGTACCTGGACTAATTTAAAGAGCTGAGTTATTTGTCTCCTTTAGTGATAACCGGTGAATACTAGTGTAGGTGGGCTTGAGCTTAATGTATCGGTATTATTATTTTATACTCCCTAAGTTGTATAAGTCAACTTTATTTTAAAGAAATTGACATAAAAAAAATTGAACCTTTTTACTAAATATTTTTTAACAGATGAAAGACTTTACTATATGTTATCATTCCCTGTCACAATCTTAAATTTCTAAACTACTAATCCATATCATATTCTTATTACTAATATGTGCACACCCTATCCTATTGCCTTCTCCTTATCATTCCATATGTTATTTAAGGCACAAAATTGTTTTGGTAATTCCATATTCATTGCTTTTTGTGAATTAAGAGTTTAGTAGCTTGTCTCGAGTTTGAGTGGCATCAATGATGTGCAGTTTTTTTAAATACCAATTAAATTTCCCTTAGTCCCCTTCTTACTTGGGTTAAGTAGCCAGCTTATGCAGGCAATCATTCCATAGCTATTAAAATACATTAGACTTAACTAGATGCATTTACTGTAACTATATTGCTATAAATTACTTTTTCCATTTATTTTCCCAATGGAAATAGGTAGCAGTCTATAGAGACAATATTCCATTAACCTACATTATTAGGCTTATAATAGATCACAGTCAAACCCGTTTTCTGATTTTTTTTCAATTGGTGGGTTTTAGCTTGCACCGCGTCTAGGGTAAACCATTATTTTTGTTATATTTATGGAGTACAAAGTGTCTCCTTACAAAAGAAAATAGAAATCACTTTTGAAGGGCCAAGTTGAAGCCCATGTATGGTCAACCTGATAATTGGTACCTAGCTTGTTTTTGATAGAAGGCTATGGTGCCTTGCTTGTTTTAAGTGTGCTAACAATTAGAAACATAAAAAGAAACTTCCAATTAGGTTTCCCTGCCAATCAATAGTTATTTCTATCGTAGACTGGGCACCAAGTCATTTATCTTGAGAAAATTCCCCCATCTTTAACTTTGTAGCTCGAATAAGTAATGATGCCATGGGATTTTAAGGAAACATTCTAGCCTTATACAATCATGAAATGTTGAATAGTAACGATGTCTCGTGCATCTGCTATTTTTTGTGGCTTTATAATCCAAGAGGATATTTCCCCTAACACCTACAAATTATCCAAGAAACTAGTCTAATATCGAAAAATTGATATAGAACGATTGGGATACCTGTCCCCCCAAAGTTGTGACACTTCAAGAATAATGGAGTTATGAAACCCAACAAATTTTAGCAATAACTATATCGCATATTTAACAATATATAGCCTTTTTGTACAATGTGATGTCCATAACTCTATAGATGATATCATAACACTAATTTCAAGAACTTATACACAATTTCGCAACAAATCCCATTAGGTTTGAAGGTTGAACCATGGGCCTTGATGCCATATTTCACAACTCCACAAATGTTTTTCTATACTTATACATACTTATCATACCCTTTATATATATATAAATTATTTGGGTTTACTCAAATGGCTACGACACTGGTGACCTTTATCATTATTAATCCAATCTTCACCTATGTTGCATCAATTAATTGGACTATGTATTTAACCTTATTATATGTTGAAAAAACTAAACTTTGGCATCTCTCGCTCTCTCGCTATATATATAATAAATAGAATATATATATAAACCCTTTTATTCTTTAGGGTGGAATTCCCATGTGAATGGTAACTAGAGTTTGTTGATATAACTTTATGATATGCATGCCCCCCATTCAATTAACCATACCACTTGCCTGGTATAAATTTGGTTCCACCAATGCTTAATTCTAAACACGCTTAATTCTAAACAACTAGTGCACATTCTTCTCGGTGTTTGTGTCAAATCCTTGGTGGACACATACCCCTTACCCAAGTGATGACCACCTGAATGATAATTCTCCCTTCATATGAAGAGTGGAATTGAGGTTCAATTCATCAGTGGTGATAACCATTTACTCAAACCCTAAGACTATTCCTGTGTATGGCTTCAGGTGTACTCACCACTTTGACCAAGCCTACTTATCCCACCTATCATATTGTGTTCAGTTATGCAGGAGGTGGCTAGGCATGGCCAAAACTATCTCCCATCCTTAGCCCTTATAGTAATGGTAAGATATACTTCCAACATTAGTATTCTGATGGCACGGTTATCACTATACTTTTCGCAGATCTTTCATTTGTAGTTGATTATTTCCTCTTTTGTACTGCATCCACAGCCTCAAGGTTCGTTACAATCTGCTACTTGTTAATTTCATTTACAGGCCTCTCTCCTACAAGCCAAAATGCTACAGACATGGGAGCATACTGATCCTTGGCATTCACAACTTCCCCAGGATTAATAGTTCACATATTCACATTTTCTATAGCTTCAAATAACAATTGTTATGATTGTAGATTCTTCCTCGTCATTTTCCCATCATAAACATCAATATACATCCTTTGCTATGATTTGCAACTTCTTTTATTTTTATTTCTCAAGCTATACTTTCCTTTGTTTTAGTTCGCAGGTAGTTTTCATGGATTATCAGTTCTATCCTTTTGGCAAAGCTCTATGTTCCTACTATCCACTAGCTCATACGACGAATGTTTACAATGTGGCTCCTCAAAGCATTCGCCTCGGTTTTTTAAGTGAAAAGAGAAATAATGCAGGTAATTTCGAGTGTCCCCTTTTCTTGTTTTGAGTATCTATTAAATTTTGTAGCATTTCGTCGTGTTTCATGCTCAGGTTTTTTTCTTCCTCTCTTCAGATCATTCCTCTTTCTTAAAACAGGACGAAGCCTAGAGCGTTTGTCCTCAGCAGTTACCTTTCAAGGTATGAGTATGAGGAGGCATATTTATCTTGACATACCCACTTCTATCGCCAAATATTTTACAAGTAGGTACAGACCCATCAATATATGTTTTAGTAATTATTTTCTTGTTTCTCATTTAGAAATTTTATGTTATAGGTACCATTTTACCTTCTTACTATCGTGTACCTTCATGCTCAACCTACAAGTCTCATTTAATGCTTATACACCAACTTTTTGCATCCATATTTGTTTACTTTCCTCATGTCCTCAACCGTTATTACATATCAATAGGGTTTATTTTCGTTCATGGATTATTTGTTCGAATTACTCATCGATTCTCTCCTTATGTGTACAACTTGGCATTGAATTTTATTTACCTACTGACCAATTTGTTTACATCGATATCTTTGGTGGATATTATGGATTCTATTTCAATTGCACCCAGTTCCTGTTCGATTTTCGTTTCTTCCGAATGGATTTACCAGTCACACTGCATAGCTATGGTATAGTGTTTTTTTTACTTTAGTGTGCTCCCGCATGGGTTTGTATACCTATCAAAAACCCTTACAATGTGTATAACAAATTTTTATTTGTAATGACTATGATATGGTAATGGCCTGCTATAGGCATTTTCTTCCCTCTCATTCCAAGAGGTTGTGATGTAATATTTCCTCTATGATTTCTACATATATTATATAATCATTTCATGTTTTTGGTTTTGTTCCCTGTATTGTTTGGAATATGCCCTTGTATTTAAATATTAACTCGATGAACTCTGCATCTATTTTGATCTCCATATTGTCTTGAAGTTCTAAATTATTACATTGAATATTTTATAGATATATGTTTGTTTCTATCATCAACTAATAAGAAATAATTCCTTTGTTTTTTATCATGGTTTTAGATAAACCTATCATGACATCTCTCATTATTTCCTAGTAAGGCTAGTTCATTTATATTTTCCTTCAATTAATACATTTGTACATGTACAAGCACCTATTATAATTTTTCTTGCTCTGTGCTCAAATTATGTTGTTAATTATTAGCCTCTTCATGTAGAGCTATAGATGTTCCTCTAATTATGTACTAAAATTATTGACTCGAGTTATAATTGTTATCAAAAAAAATTGATCATCTAGTTATAATGTACTAGATGGATCGAAGTAGATCATGTAGGGCCAATTTTACCATAGTAAAATTGCTTTCACTATGAGAAATTTCTTAATAAACCACATTTATTAAGTGATTTATAATTAAACCTATGAAGAATAGTTAAATAAATAACTATTTATTTAATTATCTTCTAGGAATAATTAATTAACTAATTAGTAATTATTCCTTGCCAGGTTTGACCAAATCCCTTAGGAATAATGAAATAAATCATTATTTGTTTACTATTCCTTAACCATATTTCTTGAGATGATAAATAAATCATTTATTTATTACTTCTAAAAAAATTAAATACTTTTTCCTCTAACAAAATATAATAAAATATTCCAAATGGTTAATAACAGAATGAGGTTAGTACTATTATATTATTGCTAATTAGTCGAGGATAACCTAATATTTTGTTATAAATAGAAGGGTTTTACATTCATTATTCACTTTCAATTATTTTCATTATTACACTCATGGTTACAGCTTTGACTATTATCGTTGTGGCACACCATTTATCTTTTCCATTTCAGCTCTCATTGAGCTCAAACATTTTATTTGCCGATTTTATACATTATAGAGGAGAGAGGCTCTATGAAACCTCAAGACATTTGAGGAGTCACCAAATTGTTAGGAGTAATTAAATAAATTATTATATGAGATTTTTCTTCTATCATTTACTGCAGATTTACAATGTTTAGCAACCATTTTCATTGTTAGGGTTGTTTTTCATCCATAGCCTTAAGTGATTTATTTTCGTACACATTCAAAGAGAAAAAACAATAACAATATTCTATTGTATAGTTAATAAAGTGATTAAGTTGAATAGAGTTCCTATATAGCATTATTATCTTGTTCTCCTCTCTAATCATATATCTAATTCTCGGTATGTCACACCATAGTAGCTATATCCTATCCTAATTATCTTCCTTGTGTTCAAAGTAAACATTAATCTATGATCCATATCTCTAGACCTCAATTCATTTTTTTAAATTTTCCTTTTACAATTACTTATCAACCTCATATTTTATGTGATCCCTTTTTGCATACTCACACCATCACTTTTATTGTGTATCAAAGTGATGTAACAACTTGTCTTCTGCTTGAACAAAAAATAAATGCAGAACCTAGGGAACAATGAGTATTATGTCCAATGTTCTAGCTTAGAACATAATTTCCTAATAGTTTTTTATTTTCTTACAATAGAAACTACTATTATTGAGTTACCCATACTATAGTGCTAGGTTCACATATCATACCACTAAAGCAGAAATAAAAAAAGACATGCACACTCATAAAATAGTAATCTTCATCCTTCAAACCAAATCTCAATTCCAATCAACAACTACCCACACTTTCGTATTACAAATTCAATATTGGGTTCATTTAATACTTCTAAGTACACCAGATTCTTAATTGTTTCTAATATAACAATAATAAAACAAAATCAGACTCAAATATATGAAAATGAAATAAATACCATAGTAACAGTAATCTAATGAGAATAAGAGTAATCCAACAAGAATAAAAGTAAATAAACATAGAATTAATGAAATGAGAACACTTAAAATCTCGCTCTTTTCACTACCCAACCTTAAAATTCAATCTTCTAGTTCCCCCCTAGCTGAGAAGTTCTTAACAAGGTACCAACCCCCCTGATTTGCTTCCTTCATTAGGTATTTAATGCCTTTATTTAATGATAAAGTTTCCTTTTGTGGCATCCTGCTTTTGTGGACCTTTTTGTCCATTTGCCCACGCTTTTCCATAAAATCTTGCCTTTCTCTCCCATGGTGATTTTATGTTTTATTCAAGCATAGAATATTTATGGAGGTAAGCAATTTAATGGATTTTTTTTTCTCTCCCATCCATTGAGCTTATCTAGAATTTCATCTAGAATTCTTATCACGAAAGGAAATTCCAATGTCATTTTATAATGAGATATTTGTTTATACTTCTTTCGCAAGAATCTCATTTTTCAGATGGCTCATTCCAAGCACTTACATTCCATTCATTAATTTAATAAAATATCAATTTACATATGTATTCTGATATTTTTCATGGCTTCCCCGTTATCATAACTCGCTCTAACGAAAAAACATATATATATATATAGTCTTTAGTTTTATTGCGCGATATCTACTTAATGCAGAGAGTACATATGAAGGTTGGAGTAAATAAATAACACAACTTTCGAACAACAATGTTGAAAATTTGACATAGTTGAGTTGTAAAGTAAAGTAAATATTTGCAGAAGAAACAAATGAACTAGATATTAATGATTTTTGATTTAGTGCATAAGTATATAAATTGTAACAAGGATGAAATATAGGAACAAAATTAAAATAAGAGAAGATTATTGGTGTTCAAATGCACAAGAGGGAATAAGCAAAAACAATTCTCTACATATGGCTATGAGAATGAATCTGTAGATCTAAAAATAATATTCATCTTCACATTCGAAGGAAAATGTATAATATGTGTCAAAGGATGACGAGTCATTCCAAGCTAGAATTCTAAATCAAAATAAAAATAACCATATGAAATATTACATTTCGAGACATGGTTTTAAAACAAAAAGGTGTTAAATTTCCTTGCATGAAGAAAAAAGGGGAAACCCTTAAAAATACATTGTTTTGGTAGACATACATCTCAAACCTTATGACTATAGCCAAAACCCATCGATTCCACATGCAATATAAGAAACCCTAAAATGAAATTAAAACAACATGATTAGAACCTAAAGGTTGCAATGAAGTTGCTCGAGTGAAAGGAATGTTCATCTTTAAGAATAAACATTGTACCAAATTGAGAGTTACGTTGCAATAAAATAGAATATAATGGAAATTAGTTTATAATAGACCTTATTTGTTGAAGTGCAACCACATGTGTTTTTGGAATGAACTTGTTACAAAACAAAAACCCAATGATTAAATTACCCGTGCCATGAAAATCCATGTCATATTTTCTGTTAAGCTGCGCAAATAACACTAATAGGCTTTACCCAATAGTAAATGAAAATTACGAATCCTTTAACCTAGAACAAAATTGTGAGTCCAATATTCAAAGATATAGTGGCTAAGTATCATTTTCGAGTCAAGGGTTCCAATACAAATTTCCTACCTAGGTTAAGTGAAGTTGAATAAACCTTCTAGTCTAAGCCATCATTCAAACATCAACTTTCCTACACCCCAAAAGATACTATAGTTAGAATAATTGTTAGGGAGAAAGAAACAAGGATTTGATATTTGAATGTATTGATATATAGAATTTTCATGACACTTATTAAAGGAATTCCCCATCATTAAAATCATAACAAGGATCCATTAACCATGCTCGACTCCAAGTGATGAAATTATGAAACTATTGCATAAGAATTGATGGGAAGATAAATTGTACAAACCCTAGTTATTAGAGCCTCTTCTCCATTCGCAAAGAGTGAAAATGAGAAGGACACATGAAAATTCCTTAGGGTGGTTACCCCCAAGAACAAGAACCACTAGTATGAACCATACTTGTAGGATTCTTCAATTAATAAATGTACAAGAGAGATGGAGCCAACACATTAAAATAATTAATAACAAATATAATGTGAGAGATATTTCATGATGCAGGAGCATTCAACTGAAAAGGCAACAGCTGGAAATGGTTTTTTTACTTTCTTCTAGAAAGGAAGAAAAAATTACAAATTTTGTTTTATTTTTGTTTGATTTAAATTAGCCATTGTCCTTTAAAAATTAAGTAAGCAAGTAAAATAGGATTAGTTAAGAGTATGTTTAAATAAATTGTTAGATAACTATAAAGTAACTAAAGGAAAATTTCTCAAATGTAAGGGACTACTAGTAAGGCATAAAAGCAAAACCAGATCCCTGTTGTGAGGGCCTGCCATCTAGAGAGGAGAAAGGATACAGAAATTGAAATTACATTTTGTTTCCTTGAGTATATGTGAAAGAAAATGAATCTAAAATATTTGTCATAAATAAAGAAAGATAATTTATTTTTCCTATGCATTAGTGCTTCAAATATTGTTTTAAGCAAAATAGTGAAGTATTTCATTAAAGAGGTCGAATGACATCGACAAAAATATCATGACTAAAGGCATTTGAGAACAGAAACTAGACAAAGGCAAAGTGAGCAAAGGTATCACATTCTTTCTCAAAATCCCAGGTACATTTACATTCAGTATTCAAGCACACTTGTGCATTTGTTACATTTCAAAATTTATCAGTTGAATGTACATTTATGAAACCAAAAATGTAGAGGGTTTCAAAACCCACAAGAGCCGAAAATAATGTTTTGCAGGCCAAGACTAGTCTGACAGTGAGGGTTTGAAACCCATAAAACCATACAAAAAATAACTGAGAAAACGAAACCCCAATGGTTTATGCCTGACCAAGGATAATGCAAGAAAAAATAACAAGACAATCACGGAGGGATCATACCCTGTTTCCCCAAGCCGTAAAGACTCTCAAGAATGAGGCGATGGAGCAACTTTCTCTAGGTACAACCTACACATCCCCACGAAAACGAGATGGTAGTAAAAAACTGGAAAGACAAGTAAAATAATGTCACAAAGAGTAGATAAAAGAAGGGAAGAACAAGGGTTTACTTGAAAAAAGCATGACGCTAAGTCAGAGGACAAGAATCGAGTACTTAGCCAGAGGGCTTCTCCCAGCGAGAACACCATTGGTGAGTTTACATGCTCACGAAGGGGCCAGATGGTTAGAATCATAAAAAAATGAAATGCATAAATGAAACCAGAACAAAATTTTACCTGAAATAGTGTTTGTTGAGCCACCCACAGAAGTAGCAAGGTAAGAACCTGTGGATACACAAAGCCAGTTCAACACCAAAACTAACATCATAAACCAACATGAGCAGAAAAAAATGAAGAATAGGCCAAACAACAAACAATAAGTGAAAACATGCAGATCGAAAATCGACGTAAAGCCTTTATGGACCAACAAACAAACCACCACAAGAAACAAGCAAAGGCACAACACATACATAGAGCTGAACTAGACCAACATCAAATGTAAGAATGGAGGCTAACTCTTCATTTTCCCTCGAAAGATGTGAATTAGATACATTTGTGAATCTAAGGCTGGTACAAAGGGGCATGCCAAAACAGTTAAAAGTGCATTAAACCCTCACACATAAAACCCTCATTTTTTATTAGGAAGATCTACGAAGTTAAGCAGTTTGTTAACATGTTTCCTTTCCTCGGTATTGTAACCAATTTTTGGTATCAGACCCGAGTTAGTTCCTTTTCTCAAGTAAGCATGGAGGTAGGTAGAAGAGGTCGAGGTAGAGCCATCATAAGGGTAGCAGAGGAAGGGATAGAGGAAGAGATTAGGACCTTAACTACAGATTTGGCAGCAGTGGAAGCAGGAAGGCACAAAAATATGGAAGGTGGGGATGACAGTGAGGAAGAAAATGCAGCCGCGAAGGATGGGTTAGATGAAGAGGGACCATAGATTAAACTGTTGAGATCAATTTTGCTGGCTAGTAGCAAGCCAACACAGGAGATTTCTAATAATGATGGTAGTTTTTCCACAGAGGCATTGCTGGACTGGATAAGTGAACTAGATAAATATTTTGAATATGAAAAAATCAGAGAGACAAGAAGATCAGGTTTGTTGTCACCAAATAAAAAGGACATGCAACACTGTGGTGGGACATTGTATAGGTAGAAAGGAGAATATTGAGTAAACCATTGATTAAAAAATGGGACAGGATGATTGCTAAGATGAAGAGCAAATTTATGCCTAAATATTACCAAGTTTCCCTAGACAAGTACAAAACCTGAGACAAAGAACGATGACCGTAAGGGAATATAATGGAGAATTTTATAAAGTAAACCTGAGAGTTGGCTATGTTTATGATACCCCTAACGAAATAGAGAGGTTTGTAAATGGTCTATGGATGGAGATCCTAGACGAAATTAGTATTTTTTCCCCTAAGACCATAGAGGAAGCCTATTAGAGTGCTTTGGAGGCAGAGGAAAAGATCTCCAGGAAACAAAATGCTAGAAGAGGACTTGGTTCTAAGAGAGGTTAGGGACAATCCTTTAGTAGAGGTAGGACTACCAACAACAATGAGGAGGGCAGAAGTTCGAAAACTTTGGGACAGACTGAAAGGGAAGGTAACACTAGAGGAGGAAGGAAATACCAACAAGGAAGAGGTAATGGCAGAGGTAGAGGAAATGTCTATCAGTGTTACAAGTGTCACAAGTGGGGACACAGGTCTTTTGAATATCTTGAAAATGAACAAACTGGACAAAGGGGAGAATATGTTTCTCAGCCCAATGAAGTAGAGGCACCACTGCAGGAGGTGGAAAATATGCCTAAAAATGGGGGAAGTATCGGTGTTGAACAAGGTGCTATTGAAACCAACTAAGGAAGTAGTTGATCAGACATAGAGGAAAGCATTGTTTCAGACCGTGTGCATGTCGTATGGGAAACACTGCAAATTAGTCATAGACAATGGAAGTACTAATAATCTTGTAGCTACTGAAATGGTGGGGAAATTTGGTTTGAAAAGGTTGAAGCATCCAACTCCATATAAGGTATCATGGTTGCAAAAAAGACACCAACTGCTGGTCAATGAGCAGTACGAAGTAGAGTTTCAGATTGGCAAGTACAAGGACAAGGTGACTTATGATATCATGCTAATGGATGTGTGCCATATTCTGCTGGGTAGGCCATGGAAGTATGATAGGAAGGTCATCCATGACAGGGAAACAAATTGTTACAGGTTTGCTAAAGATGGGATAAAGCATACACTAGTGCCCATGAAGAAATATGATATTGTATAAACCAATGGAACAAAAGAATTATTATTAGGTAGAAAAGAGTTTCTATGACAAATTGAGGATAATGAGGAAAAATATGCAACTGTGCAAAGGCCAAAAACAGTATTGATACATATTGAGATTATTGGCTTGCCTCTAGAGATACATGACATGCTGTCGGAATTTTGTGATATTGTGGTAGATGATCTACCAGACAAATTCCCACCAGAGCGGAGCATTAGTCACCATATTGATTTCATTCCAGGAGTGAGTTTTCCAAAAAAAGGTGCTTACTAGATGAGCCCAAAGGACAATGAGGAAATGAGTAAGAAGGTTCATGAGTTGTTGAATAAAGGGCTAATTCGAGAAAGTCTAACCCCTTGCACAGCTCTGACCTTTTTAGCTCCCAAGAAAGGATGTGAGTGGCGAATGTGCACTGATTCCTGGGCAATTAACAAGATCACTATCATGTAAAGGTTTCCTTTACCTCAGATGGATGATATGATGGATTGTTTTAGTGGAGTAGCATACTTTTCAAAGATAGACTTGAAAAGTGGCTACCACCAAATCAGGATTCGAGAAGGTGGTGAGTGGAAGACATTTTTCAAGACTAATGAAGGCTTATATGGATGGCTGTTTATGCCATTTGGACTGAACAATGCCCCATCACGTTCATGTGTTTGATGAATGAGATGATCAAAGAATTCATTGGTAAAATTTGTGGTTGTAAATTTAGATGAGATACTTATATTCAGCAAAACAAAGGAAGAGCATTTTCAACATGTCATGCATGTATTAGAAAAATTGTAGCGAAATAGATAGCTGATAAATTTGACGAAATGTTCTTTTTTCAAGAAAGAATTAATTTATTTAGGATTTGTGATTTCTGTGAATGAACTAAAAATGGATCGAGAGAAGGTTGCATCCATAGCTAACTGGCCATTTCCCAAGATTTTTCTTGAGGTATGAATTTTTCATGGATTGGCAAGTTTTATCACAAATTTATTAAAAATTTTAGTGGAATTTGTGCACCCATGGTGGACACCAATAAGAAGGCAAATCAAATTTTTCATTGGACAGAATCAGCTAAGAAGAGTTTTGAGTTGCTGAAAAGGAATATCACTGAAAAACAAATTTTAAGCTTACTTGACTTTAACAAACTTTTTCAAGTGAGAACTTAAATGAAAGTAGGCAGAAGTACATGTCTTATGACAAAGAATTTTATGCAATCATCCAAGCACTAAAGCATTGGAGACATTATCTACTGGCTAATGAATTTGTCTTATTTTCAGACAATTCTGAATTACAATATATTATGCAACAGCATAAGTTGAACCATAAACATGCCAGTGGGTGGAGTACTTGCAAATTTTTATATTTGTGTTGAAACACATCAGCAATAAAGCCAACAAAGTGGCAGATACATTATGCAGGAGGAATTTGATCCTATAGGAAAGTACAATACAAGTATTAGGATTTGAACATCTTAAGGACTCGTAGGAAATAGATGCAGATTTTAATGCAGCCTATGAAGCTTGCCAAAATCAACTGTTGAGGGATAACAATTCATGACCGGACTATAATATGCAGGAGGGGTTACTATCCAAAGGAGGGAAATTATGTATCTCGAATGTTCTATGAGAGAGAACTCAATCTAGGGAAATCATAATGGAGAATTAGTCGGGCATTTTGGCATAGACAAGACTTTGGATCAATTGAGCCATTTTTACTACTGACTGAAGATGCGTACAGATGTATAGAGGTTTGTGACTAGGTGCAAAGTGTGTCAGCTTGCAAAGGGACACAACTAGAACATAGGGTTGTATACACCCTTACCTATCCCAAATAGACCACGGGACTCAGTCAGTTTAGACTTTGTCTTAGGTCTACCAAAGACAGAGCGGGAATTCGATTGCATCATGGTGGTGGTGGATCATTTCACCAAAATGGCACATTTCATTCCTTGCAGAAAACCAGTGATGCCACACATGTAGCACGCTTGTTTTTCACAGAGATAGTTAGATTACATGGCTTTGTGAAGTCTATTATTTCGAACCGAGACGTAAAGTTTACAGGTCATTTTTGGTGAACCTTAAGGAAAAAGTTAGACACCAAATTGAACTTCAGCTCATCTTATCACCTGTAGATCGATGGGGAAACCGAAGTGGTGAACCGAAGTCTGGGAAATATGCTAAGGGGTTTGGTTGGTGAAAATTCTCGACAGTGGGATTGTGTACTCGTAGAAGCAAAATTTTCTTATAACAATTCGCCTAACAAAGACACGGGCAGCAGTCCTTTCTAGATCCTATGCGGAATGCAACCAAGTGGAGTACATGAGTTGTGGGATTTGGGTTAGTTGGAGTGTAGGAGTGCTGATAGTGAATATTTGGCAAAGGAAATCAACGATCTTCATGAATATGTAAAATTAAAATTGCAAGACAACAACCAAAAATACAAACAAAAAGAAAATTTGAAAAGGCGGGAGGTAGAATTCAACATAGGGGACTTGGTACTAGTACACCTATGTAAGGAGAGGCTTCCTAAAAGTGAATACAACATGTTAAAAATGAAGAAAATTGGGCCTTGCAAGATTCTTTGAAAGTTTCCTGCGAACGCTTATGAGTTGCAGTTACCTCCACGTATAGGAATCTCGCCCATTTTTAATGTGGTAGATTTGTATCCATACATTTCTGCTAATGAAGAAGACATTTCAAAATGATGAAAACGGGATACCTAGAATGAGAAGGACTCGTAGGTTAAATAGATGCCTCCAACAAAGCCTTTAGGGATTTAACAGATCCTAGACACCCAAGTGGCTAGACGGACTCGAAGAAAGTAATATTCATGGTACTTGGTCAAGTGGAATGAACATCCTACTGAGGATAGTTCTTGGCTAGATGCTAGCCAGATTCAAAGCACCAGGTACTCTATTGAAGAGCTCATGGACGGGAGCCATGAGTTTAATTTACCCTGTGAGCCTGATGCAAGATCATCCAACTGAAAAGGTGACAACTGGAAATGGTTTTTTTACTTTCTGCTATAAAGGAAGAAAAAATTACGAATTTTGTTATATTTTTATCTTATTTAAATTAAGGCTGATACAACCATTGTCTTTTAAAAATTAAGCAAGAAAGTAAAATAGGATTAGTTAAGAGTATGTTTAAATAAACTGTTAGATAATTGTAAGGTAACTGAAGCACAGTTTCTCAACTATAAGGGACTGCTAGCAAGTCATAAAAGCAAAACCAGATCTCCATTGCGAGGGTCTGCGATCTAGAGAGAAGAAAGAATACATAAATTGAAATTACAATTTGTTTTCTTGAGTATATGTGAAAGCAAATGAATCTAAAATCTCTGTCATAAATAAAGAAAGACAATTTCTTTTTCGTGTGCATTATTGCTTCAAATATTGTTTTAAGCAAAATAGTGAAGTATTTTATTATAGAGGCCTAACGACATTGTCAAAAATGTCGTGACTGAAGGCATTTGAGACCAGAAAACAGACAAAGGAAAAGGCAACAAAGATATCACATTCTTTCTCAAAAACCTAAGTAAATTTGGATTCAGTATTCAAGCACACCTATGCATTCGTTACATTTCAAAATTTAACAGTTAAATGTACATTTATGAAACCAAAATAGTAGAGGGTTTCGAAACACAAAAGTGCCGAAAACCACATTTTGTGTTCCAAGACCAGTCTAACAGCGAGGGTTTGAAACCCATAAAACCATACAAAACATAACTGAGAAAACAAAACCCCAAGGGTTTATTCATCACTAAGGATAACACAAGCAAAAACAACAAGACAAACACGAAGGGATCCTACCCTATTTTCCCAAGGCACAAAGACTCCTAAGAACGAGGCCATGGAGCAGCATTCTCTAGATACAACCTAAACATCACCACGAAAATGAGTTGGGTAGTCAAAAACCAGAAAGGCAAGTGAAATAAGGGGACACAAGGCAGATAAAAGAGGGGAAGAACAAGGGTTTACCTGGAAAAACACTGTCTCCTTATCAGAGGACGAGAACTGAGTCCTTAGCTGGAGAGTTTCTCCCAGCGAGAATACCATTGGTAAGTTTACCTACTCACAAGGGGGCAAGATTGTTACAATCACAAGAAAAATGAAATGAAAAAATGAAACAAGAACATAAATTTAAGTGAAATGTTGTTTGCTGAGACGCCCACAAAAGAAGAAAGGGAAGAATGTGTGAATACCAATGGCAATGAAAATTTATAGATTGAAAGTTCACTTGAAGACTCTGTGGACCAGCAAACACACCACCAAAAGAAATAAGCGAACGCACAACGCATACACAGAGTTGAACCAGACCAACAACAGATGCAAGAATGGAGGTCGACTCTTAGTATTCCCTTGGCAGATGTGAATTGGCTACATTTGCAAAACCTAGGTCAGTACAAAGGGCAGGCCAAAAAAATTAATAGTGCATTAAACCCTCACACCTAAAACCCTGGATTTTTATTTGGAAGATCTACGAAGTTAGGAAGTTTGTTGACATGTTTCCTTTCCTTGGTATTGCCACCATTTCACCTTGAAAACATAATTGTGGTTTAATGTTAACCGTCGAGATATTTTGATATAAAACATGGTGAAAACATGAGGTATATGAAAAATCAGTCAACATTTGTAATCCTCATCGTCAAGCCTCATAAAAAAATTTAGTTGTGATGATAACGAAAATCTCCCACATGCATGGCATGAAAATACAAATGGTACAACATATCATTTCAAAGTTAAAACATTACAACAATGTTAAGCAGTGTGGAGTGCATTCTAATACATGGAAATATATGAGAGTTAGTGATTCTATATCACATATTGATGTTTTTTCTATATATGTTTTTTTTATATGGAATTTGAGTGGTTATAATGAACCTCACTTGTGGTCATAAATTTTGGTCTCACATAACTTTGTCTCTTTTTATAAAATAAGTTCCATCAATTAAATAAAAAAATAATTTTAACTATTAAGATAGTTATTCTTATTTGTAAGCAACATGTGCGTCAATCCATAAGAATGAAACATTAATAATAAATGAAGTACATGAAACATTGAAACACATTATAAATTATTTTACTAGAAACTTTTTATGACAATGAATTGTGATTTGCAACTATTATTTTGTGGAAGATGTTTTGTGATGTTTCCTCAGTTTCGTTATTGAAGCAGAGAAATTTTACTTTAAAAACTAGCTAAATTGTAGTAGTTAAACAAAAATTACATTATCTTGTATATTTATTATTAACAATAATTTTCTTATAAATTTTAAAGGAGATGGGGATATTACATACTCCTGTGAAGAGGAAATAAAAAATCTTAGGGTTATAAGGTTCATAAACCCTTATTACCTTAAATTAACCACTATGGTTGTTATGTCATATTAATGAGAAAAAAATGGGGCAATGAATATTGAAATAACTTGTTCAATTCCGAAATTGAAGGGACTCACTTCAAACTTAATGAATATTGAAACAAGTTATTCAATTTTGAAATGTAAGGGACTCCCTTCGAACTTTCAATCCATGACAGGATTTGAATCACATTTATCCAAAATAATTTCGTAGTTGGAAAGAAAAATTTATTACCTTGTACATTTTCTATATGACACGTAACACATGAAAACAAATTCTAGCGATGTCACCTTTGCCTCTAACCAAGAAAATAATTGTGTTAAGGTACCTAAAAAAATAGATCCAGTAAGGATTTCAAATGTTTTCTGAGTTAATAATCGGACAACCCACAGTAATACCTATATTCTATTAACATTTCAAATCTCAACAGGGATCCATCATTAGGAATATTTCTGAATGTTGATAGTAGAAGAGCTAAAATACGAGTTTTAAATAGTTATGAGGCGAGTTGTTATGATTTAAGGAAAAATGAAGTTCGATTGCTTAATAATCAATATTATCCAAATTTTTAAGTTTTTTATTAAATTATGTTTTTTATTAATTCCTATAATTTTTATTTTATGATGACAAATTAATATAATACTAAATAGTAAAGTTATAATTAATAATATAATATATTTCTATAATAATTTAATAATTTATAATATAATAAATAATAATTAATAAACAATAAGTATTATATAACATTATAATATCACTACTAATATATAATATTATTGATAGTTATATATATGATATTTATTATAATTTCTAGTTATTTATAAATAATAAATATTAATTAATAAATGTATTATATATAATATTATATATAATTAATAATCAATTCTTTATTAAATTTGAATATTACATCTGATGTAGTGTTTTAGGGCTTTAATGGATTTATTCTTTAATTTTTTTTAATGAATTAATAAATAATACTAATAGTTTGTAATAATTAATAATATAAAAGTCAATAATTTTTTTATAATTAATTAAATATATATAATAATTTATAATGATAATAATTAATACTTAGTATAATAAATACTATAAATAACATAAAAATTCCTACTAATTGTTATTAATAATTTAATAGATCAATAATTATTATATTTAAAAATTAATTACTAACATCGTGAGATTGATTATTAAGAGTAACATTAGTAATAAAAGTAATAAAACTAGTTTTCGCTAATCTTACCTAAGAGGATATGGAAGGGAGATAGCTACCTATTGAGACTTAAACCTAAGATATATTGGTGGTCTTAATTTCCCTGATTAAGGGAAACCAGCTATCACTGATCTCGATACCATTGTCCTTCTTGAGATTATGTGGATGTTTCATAATCTCAAGAGCCTCTCTAATGTTTCACCTATGATGATGTTCTTCTCTTGCGACAATTGAGGCATTTTCTAGATACAGATGGTGCTTAGTTTTAGTCTTGTTTGCAAGGAGCGACGTATTTCACCAATGTAACTTTCCCCACATGAACAATCTATTTTATAAAATTGTTTAAGTTGATGTCTATCAATGTTATCTTTGACAGAACTTATACTTTGTCTAATTATTCAAGGAGATGAGAACTGAGTAATTATGTCTTTCCTTCTCAAGATTCTTGCAATCTTGTTTGTCACCCCTTGAATAAAAGGTAGAAATACCCTCCCATACTGAGGTTGGTCTTGATCTTTTGGCTCCTGAGATAACCCCCTTCTTTCAGCCCTTGCTATAACTATTCTAATTTCTTTTTCTTTGTAGCTTATGCTTTTAAATACTGATATTAGGTGCTTCTTCTCTTCATCCAAATGCTCAAAATTAGAGATTCTAAGAGCTCTAATAACGAAATTGTTCAGAACACCAAACTTCTGGGATGGGTGATGGTGGGAATCTACATGGAGGTAGCTCTCTGTGTCGGTTGACTACCTAAAAACCTTATGCCCTAAGGAGCCATTGTCCTTCCTAATGATAAGAATTTCTAAAATTGGGATACTCATGTTTTCTTCCATGTAAATTTTATTTTAGGGGAGATAGAGTTAAGGTGAATAAAAACCTTGTCAAGCTTTGTTTTCCATGAGTGTTTTATATTCGTATCATCTATGAACCACTTCCGCCAAGCTGGTTTCAAAGGATATGATTCAAGGGCCTTATTTTCGAAGTATTCCATGTATAAGTTTGCTACAATTGTCGAGATGGATGATCCCATTGCCACTCCAGATGTTTGTTCATAGTATCCACCTTAGAAGGTGAAAACAGTTGATCACAAACAAATATTAGCTAGTCTTGTAGTTTCTATATCAGTAACATCATTTATAACCTGAATGGCTTCATCAAGAGGAATCTTGGTGAATAAGGATACTACATCAAAGCTCACTAGGATGTCATCCTGCTTCATCCTCTCATTTCTAATAAGTTTCACAAAGTCATGGGAGTCTTTAATTGAAGAATCAGTATTCCCAACAAGAGGCCGAAGGATCTTGGAAACATATTTAGCGAGTTGATAGGTTGGGGAACCAATGGTATTAACTATTGGTCTAAGTGGAACTCCTTCTTTATGGATTTTAGGTAAACCATAAGTTCTTTAGATAGTTTCATAAGAAGGTGTTAATTTTTTCTTTAATTTTTCCTCAAGGTTGGATTTTGAAATTGTCTTTTTTACCTCTCTCATGATTTTGGGAATGGTATTTTTTCTAAGCTTCATAGAACTACCAGAGGATAGGTGTTCATTCATTTTATAGACATAGTCTTCTTTGTCTAAGATTATTTTTTCCCCACCCTTATCAACCATAAGAACTATTATTCTATCATTATTTCATAGGGCCTGAAGAGCAAGAATTTCTTCTTTTCTTAAATTACTTTTTGGAGTTTTTGATTTTCTCATAATGAGGGAAAATTCTTGCCTTAATGTTTCCTTGTCCTCCAAAGATAGGTTATTGATCCCATCCTCTATACTACAAATGATATTCTCAACACGTATGTTTTTAGGGGCCACTACAAACGCTAAGCCTTTGTTGAGAACACTAATGACTTTTGGACCTAATTCTTGAGAAGACAAATTAACCACTTTTCTTCTGGGTTTTATTTTTTCCTTCGAAGAAGCTATTGAGATTATGGAACATCCACATAATTTGAACATGGACAATGGTATCGAGATTAGCAGTAGTTGATTTCCCTTAATCAGATAAATTAAGATCACCAATACATCCTAGATTTAACTCTCAATAAATAGCTATCTCCTTTCCCTATCTTCTTAGGTAAAATTAGCAAAAACTAGTTTTACTACATTTATTACTAATGTTACTCTTAATAATCAATCTCAAGATATTAATAATTAATATTTAAATATAATAATTATTAGTCTAATAAATTATTAAAAAAAATAGTAGTGGATAGTTATAATATTTACTACTAATTATTATGATATTAATATGACTATTAAATGTTAGTATTATTACTAATTCAAGTATAAAAATAAACTTTATTATTACCTCAAATAAATAACGATTAATAAAAATAGTAAAATTTTTTATATTATTTATAATATTTATTACGAAGTATTAATTATTATCAACATAAATTAATAAAATAATTATTATTATAAAAATTATATAACTATTAATAATTATTATAAAACTCATATAAAAAAAAATAAGAATAAATCAAATTACCCCTAAAAAATCACATTAATATTCAATTTGAATTGATTAATATAATAATAATATAACCTATATTATTATACATTTATATTAATATTTAACGTTTATAAATAACTAGAATTATAATATCTATTAAAACTATCAATAATGAATAATAAATTATTAATAACAATTTATAACATTATACATAACTTATTATTAATTATGATTATATTATTAGTATTACTATTAATTTATCATCATAAAATAAAAATTATATGGATTAAAATAAAAATAAAAACTTAATTTAATAAAAAACTTAAAAATTTGGATAATATTAATTATCAAGCAACTTACTTTCATTTTTCCTTAACTCATAACAACTCACTTCATAATTATTTAAAACTATCATATTAGCACTTCTACTATCAACATCCAGAAATAGTGCTGATAATGGATCTATGTTGGGATTTGAAATATTGACAGAAAGGTATTACTATGGGTTCTCATGTTACTAACTCAGAAAATATAAACCACAAATGTCTAAAATCTAGATTTAAAATATATTTCAATGTAATGCTTTCAAATATATTTCAGCGTGATAAATAATTAAATGAGTGAATCTTGTTTCACTTAGGTCAAAATGCATAAAGGTAAAAATGCATAAAAGGTTTACTCCACCGTTGATATAGACCAATGTGATTAGAACAAAAACACAAACAAGTGAATAAGGGAAATTATTGTTAATGAAAACTTAAGCAAAATTAAAGAGGAACTTAAGACTCAAAATGGAAAAGAAAACAATTACAATACCTTTATTCTGCAAGCGATGGTTGAACCTTTGTTGATAACCACCTTTAATAGCATTAACTCTAAATGAAATTGAACTTTGTGGTACAGGGAATTAAAATACAATGTATAGTTCCATAGCATGGCTCTAGCGACATGAACCAAGTGAAATGAACGAAAATAAGGTTAGAAATGGGTAGATAGGGTTTTGAATATCTCTAATAAACCTTCTTCGTTCGATTGAAAAATATTAATCTAATGTGGCATAGGGTCAATAGTGTGGGCAAGAGCTAATCAGTCTGCCATAGGGCATTAAATCACTGGTTAGCTGCATGCGCTTTAACTTTATAACACACCCGCTCGCATAACGAGATAAATGAAAAATAATGGGGTGTGTTATAGAGTTAAAGGGCACGCAGCTAACCAGTCATTTAATACCCTATGACAACCTGGTTAACTCTTACAATAGTGTATACTCTCAAGCCATGTGAAGATCACATGGAGAGAGTAACGTGGCATTTGACCACAATTCCAGCTATGTATAACGTTAAACCTTCATTTAGTAGATATTCCACATGTCTCAGCAAATCCAAATGCCCGGGGTATATCAATTTGAATTGTAATTGTAATGGGATATGAGAGGAATAAACCCTAGTAAGTTTCGTATTGATAATGGTTAGAAATTCTTATGTATATAGCTACGTTATGTATGGTTATTTGAATCACAACATAAAATAAGTTCATATGAACCATATCATAAACATATGACATTAATAAAACAAATGTTATGTGGATTAACGTTTTCAGTGTAAAGTCCTAATAATTTAAACAATACCCATTTGTAGTCTAGGCAATTAGCTAAAAATATTCACATCGAATATTGGCCTCTTGAGAAGAATTACAAATCATGGAACTATAATGATATTACAAAAAAAATTATAAAGATGATGAAGTAAAAAAGATGGTATTTTGACATATGTATAATTATAGTAATGATGAACGAAATAATTTTTTGTTATGTGAATTTGAGATATATAACACACATCAATCAACCACAAACATCAGAGAAATATTCATATTTTTAATGGAATAAAAATATTCAAATCCAATATTGACCTCTTAGGAAGAATTACAAATCAGAAAACTATCATGATATTAGAATTAGCTATAAATACTCGCATCCAATATACAAATCATGGAACTATAATGATATTATAATATATAGTAAAGAATCATTTGAGGAAGTAAAAAAGCTAGTGATTTGATATATGTACCAGTATAAGAATGATGAAGGAAATATGTTTTTTTTTAAATGTAAATTTGAGGTATGTTACACACATCAATCAAACAAAAAAATATGAGAGAAATATTCATTTTTAATGGAATAAAAAAATTAAATTACTATATTTGTTTAAGTCATATAAAACAAAGTTGGAGATCAGTAAAATTCATATAAAATATATAATTATAAGGAGATTCTATAATTAGGCCGATAGGCCTTCCTATGCATCAACAATTGTCAACACTTTTAACCTGAATCGTTTGATCAAGTTTGATAGTTTCAACCGTTGACTTGAAGTTGACTACTTTTTCCAAATATATGATTTGCCTTCTTTTCACCTCCAGTTCTACTGTGCATTGAACCTAGCCCTTTGAGTTGCATTACTGCTTTTTCCAATTCTTTTGTCACTCTCGAAAGATATTTTCAAAAGATATTTCACTGCTTTTTTTTTACAGTTGTTGAACCGTTTGATCAAGTTTGACAGTTTCAACCTTTGATTTGAAGTTCACTGCTTTTTTCCAAATATATGCTTTGCCTTCTTTTAACCTCCAGTTCTGTTGTGCATTGAACCTGGACCTTCGAGTTGCATTACTGCTTCTTCCAATTCTTTTGTCACTCCCGAAAGATATTTTCAAAAGATATTTTCACTGCTTTTTTCTTGACAGTTGTTGTTGCTGTTCTTCTTCCCTAGCTTTTGGCAGCTTTTTGGCAAACACTGAGCTTCATCTACCATCACCTCGCAAATTCTCATGGGAAACTTCACACGAGAGATACTCTGCCCCTGCAATCCTCGGAGCCATTCAAAGTGCGTCAGTTCATATTGAGCGTTATGCTGAATCCCCTTGGTGTTTGGAAGAGAACATTGACCTCAGTAGTGGATCCGGGTACTTTGTCCCCTGCAATCCTTAGAGCCATTCAAAGTGCGTCAGTTCATATTTCCCTTTTTATTGACGTTGAATCCCCTTGGTGTTTGGAAGAGAACATTGACCTAAGCAATGGATCCGTTGTTGAAATTGCAGGCATAAACGTAGCACAGGTACTTACTACAACAATAAATTTCTTTTAATACATTACATTTAAACTAACAATTGTTTGCTCAAAAAATCTCAATGGCCTATTTTAATGTTTATGCTAATTTCCTGTCCCAATATCGACTTTAGGTATCGAGTTAGTAGTTCTTTTGCTAGTTTTTAAGATTCTTATAGGAGAGAAATCAGACAGGCCGTCTATGACCTTAGTTGAAGCAAATATCTCTTTCATGACAAAACAGATTTTAAGAAATTATTTCCTTTTCCTGTGGCTGTGGCTTCATTTTATTAAGTTATTTCCTGTGTTTTTTGACGTTTACCGATACTTTTGGAATGTACCTTGAACATAAAAATATTGATATTGTAGCTATACTAGTATTCTTTCCAGAGCTACAAGAAAGTCTCATTAGTCCATGGGTTGCCTGATAAGTACCTATCTATTCATAAATCCTCCAAAGTTGTTCCATCAAGCTCCGATCAGGTAGACGTAAGATTTGAGCCCCTTGTTGAAAGGGAACCAATTGAGCTCCTCACAAGCTATGTAATTAATAATTGTGCCCATGCATTGATGCCTTTGTTAATAGTTTCATAGATATACTGTCTTAGCCTTTGTTGGCGGTGAATAATCATATAGATTCACTTAATTAATTTCTCAAAGTTGCTGGAATGAATCTTTTAGATCCCTTTGATGATTGATTTTCTCATTCTAGAAATTACATCTATGAATCGCTTTCTTACTTTGCCTTAATTATGGGGTTTAATTCCCAGGACATATAGTTTGCCCTCTTGCTTTTTATCATTCACCATTGTTACGGAGACGCTATAAGTTATGAATATAATCCACAAAAAAATTAAGCACTCGTTGTTTGTTATCTTGCATCCAACAGAGAATAAATGTACAAAAATCTGATGGAAATCAATGCATCAATTTTCATTTCTATTTTCATTTTTGTGTGGTTTATGGAGAGATCCAGATAGTGCTGAAATGACTGCTATGTTTGTGAGCAATTTTACTGGTTACCAGGATGTACTCCATAGCTGGAGTATTTTCTGCATACCAGAGGACAAAATTATAGTGAACAATTTTACTGGTTGTTACTGTATGTTACAACACAAAAAAGAATGTAGTTAAATATGTAAAATTTATTTTTTCACCACAATGAATGAGTTTTAACTTTTCAATAGTTTTTAGTTGCAAGCTCAATCAATGAGTTATATGTCTAGTTTTATTGTGAATCCCTATTCTATTATGTTTTACATCATGTTGTTATTCTATTTAACTTTGTTGTTACTCCGCATAGATTTTTGGGTTTAATACTTTGTCTCGAAACTAACTCACTTTGTTGTTACTATGCATAGATTTCTGGGTGTTATACTGTCTCAAAAACAATCAAATTTTATGTTAATTGCATGTTTTGGAAACATTATAAAATCTGAAAATATTCTGAAATATGATGATTAGAAAAAGGTTAAATTATTTTATTCCTTTATTACCGATATTTCTGGAATGTGCCTTCAACATAAAAATATTGATATTGTAGTTATACTAGTATTATTTCCAGACCTACAAGAAAGTCTCCTTAGTCCATGGGTTTCCTGATAAATACCTATCTATTCATAAATCCTCCAAAGTTCTTCCATCAAGCTCTGATAAGGCAGAGGCTAGATTTTAGGTATTGAGTTAGTAGTTCTTTTGCTGGTTTTTAAGATTCTGATAGGAGGGAAATCGGACAGGCCGTCTATGACCTTAGTTGAAGCAAATATCTCTTTCATGACTAAACAGATTTTAAGAAATTAATTCCTTTTCCTGTGGCTGTGGTTTCGTTTTATTAAGTTATTTGCTGTGTTTTGTGACGTTTACCAATATTTCTGGAATGTGCCTTCAACATAAAAATATTGATATTGTAGCTATAATAGTATTCTTTCCAGAGCTACAATAAAGTCTCCTTAGTCCATGGGTTGCCTGATAAATACCTATCTATTCATAAATCCTCCAAAGTTGTTCCATCAAGCTCCGATCAGGTAGACGTTAGATTTGAGCCCCTTCTTGAAAGGGAACCAATTGAGCTCCTCACAAGCTATGTAATTAATAATTGTGCACATGCATTGATGCCTTTGTTAATAGTTTCATAGATATACTGTCTTAGCCTTTCTTGGGGGTGAATAATCATATAGATTAACTTAATTGATTTCTCAAAGTTGCTGGAATGAATCTTTTAGATTCCTTTGATGATTGATTTTCTCATTCTAGAAATTACATCTATGAATCATTGTCTTACTTTGCCTTCATTATGGGGTTTAATTCCTAGGACATATAGTTTTCCCTCTTGCTTTTTATCATTCACCATTGTTACGGAGACGCTATAAGTTATGAATACAATCCACAAAAAAAATTAAGCACTCACTCTTTGTTATGTTGCATCCAACAGAGAATAAATGTACAAAAATTTGATGGAAAACAATGCATCAATTTTTATTTTTATTTTAATTTGTGTGTGGTTTATGGAGAGATCCAGATATTGGTGAAATGTCTGCTATGTTTGTGAGCAATTTTACTGGTTACCAGGATGTACTCCATAGCTAGAGTATTTTCTGCATACTAGAGGACAAAATTATAGTGAACAGTTTTACTGGTTGTTACTGTATGTTACAGCACAAAAAAGAATGTAGTTAAATATGTAAAATTTATTTTTTCACCACAGTGAATGAGTTTCAACTTTTCAATAGTTCTTAGTTGCAAGCTCAATCAAAGAGTTATATGTCTAGTTTTACTGTGAATCCCTATTCTATTATGTTTTACATCGTGTTGTTATTCTATTTAACTTTGCTGTTACTCCGCATAGATTTTTGGGTTTTATACTTCGTCTCGAAACAAACTCACTTTGTTGTTACTATGCATAGATTCCTGGGTGTTACACTGTCTCAAAAACAATCAAATTTTATGTTAATTGCATGTTTTGGAAATATTATAAAATCTGAAAATATTCTTAAATATGATGATTAGAAAAAAGTTAAATTATTTTATTCCTTTATTACCGATATTTCTGGAATGTGCCTTCAACATAAAAATATTGATATTGTAGCTATACTAGTATTCGTTCCAGAGCTACATGAAAGTCTCCTTAGTCCATGGGTTTCCTGAAAAATACCTATCGATTCATAAATCCTCCAAAGTTGTTCCATCAAGCTCCGATCATGCAGACACTAGATTTGAGCCCCTTGTTGAAAGGGAACCAATTGAGCTCCTCACAAGCTATGTAATTAATCATTCTGCCCATGCATTGATGCCTTTGTTAATATTTTCATAGATATACTTTCTTAGCCTTTCTTGGGGGTGAATAATCATATAGATTCACTTAATTGATTTCTCAAAGTTTCTGGAATGAATCTTTTAGATTCCTTTGATGATTGATTTTCTCATTCTAGAAATTACATATATGAATCGTTGTCTTACTTTGCCTTAATTATGGGGTTTAATTCCCAGGACATATAGTTTTCCCTCTTGGTTTTTATCATTCACCATTGTTACGGAGATGCTATAAGTTATGAATATAATCCACAAAAAAAAAATAAGCACTCACTGTCTGTTATGTTGCATCCAACAGAGAATAAATGTACAGAAATCTGATGGAAAACAATGCATCAATTTTTATTTTTGTTTTAATTTGTGTGTGGTTTATGGAGAGATCTAGATATTGGTGAAACGACTGCTATGTTTATGAGCAATTTTACTGGTTACCATGATGTACTCCATAGCTGGAGTATTTATGCATACCAGAGCACAAAATTATAGTCAACAATTTTACTGGTTGTTACTGTATGTTACAGCACAAAAATGAGTGTAGTTAAATATGTAAAATTTATTTTTTCACCACAGTGAATGAGTTTTAACTTTTCAATAGTTTTTAGTTGTGAGCTCAATCAAAGAGTTATATGTCTAGTTTTACTATGAATCCCTATTCTATTATGTTTTACATCGTGTTGTTATTCTATTTAACTTTGTTGTTACTCTGCATAGATTTTTGGGTTTTATACTTTGTCTCGAAACTAACTCACTTTGTTGTTACTATGCAATGATTTTTGGGTGTTATATTGTCTCAAAAACAATCAAATTTTATGTTAATTGCATGTTTTGGAAATATTATAAAATCCGAAAATATTCTAAAATATGATGATTAGAAAAAGGTTAAATTATTTTATTCCTTTATTACCGATATTTTTGGAATGTGCCTTCAACATAAAAATATTGATATTGTAGCTATACAAGTATTCTTTCCAGAGCTACAAGAAAGTCTCCTTAGTCCATGGGTTGCCTCATAAATACCTATCTATTCATACATCCTCCAAAGTTATTCCATCAAGCTCCGATCAGGCAGACGTTAGATTTGAGCCCCTTGTTGAAAGGGAACCAATTGAGCTCCTCGCAAGCTATGTAATTAATAATTGTGCCCATGAATTGATGCCTTTGTTAATAGTTTCATAGATATATTGTATTAGCCTTTCTTGGGGGTGAATAATCATATAGATTAACTTAATTGATTTCTCAAAGTTGCTGGAATGAATCTTTTAGATTCCTTTGATGATTGATTTTCTCAATCTAGAAATTACATCTATGAATCATTGTCTTACTTTGCCTTAATTATGGGGTTTAATTCCCAGGACATATAGTTTTCCCTCTTGCTTCTTATCATTCACCATTGTTACGGAGACGCTATAAGTTATGAATATAATCCACAAAAAAATAAAGTACTTGTTGTCTGTTATGTTGCATCTAATAAATGTACAGAAATCTGATGGAAAACAATGCATCGATTTTTTATTTTTATTTTAATTTGTGTGTGGTTTATGGAGAGATCCAGATATTGGTGAAATGACTGCTATGTTTGTGTGCGATATTGGTGACCGGTGACTACTATGTTTGTGTGGAAATAGTATTTTAGACATTTTTCCTCTCTTTGACTTAATTATGGTGTTTAATTCCAAGGGCATATACTTGAATTCCTAATATTTAAAGTATTTTTTCTCGAGGATAGTTGAATACATGAAGGCCCAATGCTTTTAGGTGCTGAGATAGCTTCCTTTTTTCTTCAGAGACCACCAGGTATTCTATTTGAGAGGCCCCGTTGTTGGTTGTGGCCCTTTTAGAAACCATTTCAATCAACTGTTATTTTTCACTAAAAATTTAAATATGTAAAACTGAAAATGTTGCTGGAAACTGCTAAATATTATTGCTTTCTAAAGCCATACCTCCAAGATAACACTACATATGAAACCTGAAATGTAAAATTCTTAGTGTTGTATTATTGTCCCCTAGCATGGGTTTGAGAGTGTAGGGTGATATTGAAAAGTGGCTAAACAAATAATCAATGAATGTTCATGATTGAGACAGGGCATTGGTAATCCCAGCATTGTCCAATTTTACCATCTCAGCTATGAATTTCTTCAATCCCTTACTTTTCACAAGTACAACACATTATCTATTTTGATAGGTTTTCTCTTGAGGATAGTTGAATACGTGAAGGCCCAATGCTTTTAGGTGCCAAGATAGCTTCCTCTTTTCTTCATAAACCACCAGGTATTCTATTTGAGAGGCCCGTGTGTTGGTTGTGGCCCTTTTAGCAACCATTTCAATCAACTGTTATTTTTCACTAAAAATTTGAATATGTAAAACTGAAAATGTGCACAATTACAACACATTATCTTTTTTGATAGATTTTTTCTCGAGTATAGTTGAATACATGAAGGCCCAATGCTTTTAGGTGCCGAGATAGCTTCCTTTCCTCTTTAGAGACCACCAGGTATTCTATTTGAGAGGCCCCTGTGTTGGTTGTGGCCCTTTTAGCAACCATTTCAATCAAATGTTATTTTTCACTAAAAATTTAAATATGTAAAACTTAAAATGTGCACAATTACAACACATTATCTATTTTGATAGATTTTTTCTCGATGATAGTTGAATACATGAAGGCCCAATGCTTTTACGTGCCGAGATAGCTTCCTCCTTTCTTCAGAAACCACGAGGTATTCTATTTGAGAGGCCCCTGTGTTGGTTGTGGCCCTTTTAGCAACCATTTCAATCAACTGTTATTTGTCACTCAAAATTTAAATATGCAAAACTGAAAATGTTGTTGGAAACTGCTCAATATTATTGCTTTCTAAAGCCATACCTCCAAGATATCACTGCATATGAAAATTGAAATGTAAAATTCTTATTGTTTTATTATTGTACCCAAACTTGGGTTTGGGAGTCCAGGGAGATATTGAAAAGTGGCTAAACAAAGAATCCATGAATGTTCATGATTGAGACAGGGCATTGGCAATCCCAACATTGTCCAATTTTACCATCTCAGCTATAAATTGTTTCAATCCCTTACCTTGCACAATTACAACACATTAGCTATTTTGATAGATTTCCCAAAAAAACACGGATTGACAATAAGTAGTCTCAGGAAGACTTTCGAGGGTAGTTTTCATCCTGTGCATTTTTCCCCTTAGCAGAATTGACGTTCTTTGTATCCTTCTCTGATCCACCATCTAACTTGTTGCATCCTGCAAAGTTACTTTCTCTTCATAAACTGATCCCAAAAGCCCACTTTTTGAGCTCTTTCTCTCACTAATGCATGTTTCCAGTCTACACAGAGCTTTATAAAGCTCTTTGACTGTGCACATGGAGCATTAGTGGCCAAGCTAAAGCTCTTTTTACACATAGACAGAGCCTTAGTGAACCATTTCCATGTTCTTCAAGAGAATTTGTGGACCAAAAGGGGGGGAAACTTGTCCCAATGGCTAAATTAGGATCTGCAACAGTATCATGCTAACAAATTTGGTGTCCTAAAATTTATTTTGTAAGGAAATGCTTTAGTTTTTCTCTCATAAAAGAAATTCTTGTTGAAAGAAAAGCTGATAAACTGTATATCTCCTTTTGTCGAAATAGTTGTAGGTTGCTTTGTTTTGGTTAAATAGTTGTTAGGGAATATTGAGAAAATGAACTTTCAGTTGTGCGTTAGTGACCCATTTCCATGTTTTTCAAGTGATTTTATGGTCCAAAAGGGGGGGAAACTTGTGCCAAGGGCTAAATTAGGATATGCAACAGTATCATGCTAACAAATTTGGTGTCTTAAAATTTATTTTTTTAAGAAAATGCTTTAGTTTTTCGCTCATAAAAGAATTTTTTGTTGAAAGAAAATTTGATAAACTGTATATCTCCTTCTGTCAAAATAGTTGTAGGCTGCTTTGTTTTGGTTCAATAGTTGTTAGGGAATATTGAGAAAAGGAACTTTCGGCTATGCAAAGTGTTGAATGACTTTATATGCAGTGATGAATACATGAATATGTGAAATAATACATGTGTAGAATAATACTTGTTTGCATAAGAAATTGAAATATTTTTTTACAGCATTGTTCTGCACGGTTTATTGAGTCGCGAGTCTCATCATATTCATACGTCAACACCCCCTCCGAAGAGAAATAAGAAAGTACACTAAAATTTACACTAAAATAAATCACATACTCTTTTTTAGAGCAAACCAACATTAGATAGAATAGGACCTTGGGATAAGAGAGTGAGTTAACTACCCAAGGTTGCAAATCAAACTAGTGTCGTTAAAGATTGAAAAATCCTTCTGCACTCATATTACCAGGACCACTCCACTCACAACCGAGCAAAATACGAGACAACATTGGATTGTAATCGAAGGTAGCCCACCTTATTTCACAACTCCTTTGGGCATTCTGTGTAACGGGGGTCCGTTCGAGGATTTCGGAGCTAAGTCGGGGACTCAGATATCCTGCCCACACAGCGTGTTGTCTACGACTATGTCCCCCCTGGTAATGTCTGTGATTTGAGGTATCTCTAGTGGCCAATACTTCTAGGTACTTACCTAAGGTGACTGGGACGGGTTGTCCTGGTACCTCAAATGGACAGACCTACTTTGTCTTCATTTTTTGGGAGGGTGCTCGTCTTCACGAGAGTAATTGGCCCCTCAATCTGAGGTTTGGATGAGGCTCAAAGCTAACCGTAACTGTACGTTTGGCCATCCTTCTCTGTTACTCATTGAGAGACTAGGTTTCATCTCCAGTAATTGGTGTTTATCATACAAGGTAATTTCACTTTGTTTGCTGATTGTCATTTTTAGTGTATTTTTTCTTTTTAAGTACCCGAGCACTATCGTTTTTAAAACTTAAATAATATCACCTTAAAATTTATCTAGTAAAATATACCAATCATTGTGACTACATCCAGCCCTCACCGTCAATCCAGATGGTTGTTAGGACTTCCTCCACTCACTGTGGAGAATTTGTCGAGATCCACTGACTCGGATTCTTCATATTTGAGGAATCAGTCTCCTAAATTGCACACGGTGTATATGTGGACAACCGACAATTTATTTATTTGATTCAGCAATGGCTAATATGAAATCCCCTGTTCTTCCTGCAGAAAAATTCCATTCCTAATTTCACTTGCAAGGCTGCAAGAGATTTCTGTTTGAAATCTTCTCAGAATTGATGGAAGCAATATATGTTACTATTGAAAAAACAGATGAGTCCAAATTAATATCACATGGATCTTTTGATGCACTAGTACTTATACCTAAGCTAACCTTAACTGGAAACACCTACAAGGTCATCTCATCTTTAATAGTGTTGTGAATGACAATTTACTTTCAAACCTTCTGCCCTTATTATTGTTTCACCATCGAAAATTAGCCTTGCTATATTAGTTCCCTCATTCACATCACATTATTCTTTACATGACTTTTGTGCTGTGGTGATTTGATGAATTCCAGGTACTACTATCATAGAAATAGAATCTCTCTATTAATATTATGGAGCCAGCATTGACTACAAATGCCATTCCTTTGCTGTTGAATGGTTCCACTGATATTCAACCACTGCTACAGATAATCGATATTGGTTCTGTTACATCGTCAAAAACAACATCCTCACACTTTTGCATTACTCTATTTGATGGAACACATCAACACAAGACTTTGCTACCACCAACATATAGCCAACAAGTTGCATCTGAAGACATTCAAATTGGCTCAATAATTCTGCTTAAAAAAGCAGCTTGCACGGTGCTTCAAATCTCCTCGTAAGGCCCAACATTTGAATTTACCCTTTTCTATTTTTTTATTCTATACGGTCCCTACATTACACATAAAAAAAAAAAATCTTCATCAATTCATTTCTCGTTTGTTTACATAAGGTCCATCCGAGTGGTTGAGCTTGAAGTTGTGATGCACTCAACATCATTGACAAAGGACTCATCAACACTGCTACATGCAAAGGTAGGTACATCCCAAGTTAGCTCTTCATCAACCACAGATACCTTGCTCTCTGTAGTTACTCCACCAATTACGACAACAACTACAACAATTCCATTCACGGCACTAAATCCTGCTCGAAAATATTGGTCAATCCAAGGTAGAGCATCTGGAAAAAAATCATTAAAGACTTACAACAAAGTGTGAAGGTCAGGGAAAGTTTTTGGGTTTGACCTTATCAATCATGATAAGGAAGGGATCCACCTTTCTGCATTTGTTGAATTGGCTGAATCTCTTTACAGCCTAATTCAAGTTGGGACGCTATTCATTGTTTCAAATGGCACAATTAAAGAAGCAAATTCAAACTACAACCACCTCAAGAACAAATGGGAAATTTGCTTGTTTGCTGCTTCCACTATCAATCCATGTCCCATAGATGATCCAATGTTTCCTTACCAGAGCTTTCACTTCAAGACTATTGCTAAAATAAAAAGTGCAAGTCGAAATACGAATGTGGATGTCATTGGTATTGTTACTTCCACCTCACCTGCATCAACAATTCGACAAAAATACGAAAGTGAAACATTAAGGAGAACACTCATATTAAAAGACAAGTTGGGTTTTAGCGTTGATGTAACATTATGGGGAGACCATTGTGACTCTATAGGACAAAATCTTGCTGAATTCTACTGTTTCGGCAACCCACCAATCCTTGCAATCAAAGGAGGTCATGTATCTAAATTTAATGGCACCACAATAGGGATGATATCAACAAGCACTCTCATCATAAATCCACAAGTTGAAGAAACTCATCAACTACATGCATGGCTCCGTGAAACAGGTTATATCTCTTCTTCTCCATCTTTGAGTAGAAACTATGGTGTTGCGTCGAAACATGCCCTACCATGAGAGAGGTTTCATGATATTGCTGGCATGCAAACCTACGATAAAGCAATATGGGTTTCAGTTCGTGCAACAATAACTGCTTTTCACATGGATGACTTCTACTTTCTAGCATGTCCATTAGATTTCAATGGCAAACAATGCATGAAGAAGGTTGTGGAGCATTCTAACAATCTTTGGCATTGTACAAAATGTAACGGCAACTTCCCAGATTGTGACTACCATTACAAACTCAAAATTGAGCTACATGACCACACCAGGCACCTGCAGAATGTAACAATTTTCAATGATGCGGGAAACGAGCTCATGGGCATCATGACAAAAGACTTGTTCCTTCTTTCTATCGAACCAATTGATCTACAGGAAATTTGTGGCCGAATTTCAGGACGCCGCTTCCTGCTAACACTTTCCATTAAATCATATTACTTGAATGGTGTTCAACGCTTGCTACCAATACTGATAAATTAAGAAGAAATTCAATATGCCTCTGCATGCAAAGAAGCCCTCAATGACATTCAAGCAATGTCCACTTCAAAACGCCCTGTTGTTCACTGCCTTTGAAATGTTTTTTAGGGTATCTTCAAACACTACTGTTTTTACATAAAAAAACATTTATACACAACTCATTGTTTCATATTTTTGTAAATTACACCCATATTATTGTGATGCACACTGTTCCTGCAAATACTCTCTTCCAGTTATTCCAAAATATGTATGTTTACCACTTTTCATTTTACATAATATAGATATCAACATTTGTAAATACTTACTACATAATTTTCCCACTCGTTGTTTACATGTCTATACATTGATCTCTTGCTTGCTAATCTATTCATGCTATCGTTCAAACTTGTTAAAAAAAGAAGAAGAATGAGGTAGCAAAATCTTGGTTATCTTGCTCCTCTCCTGTCAATAATAGATGTCAGAATAACATATGATTTTATAGTACTCCTAATTGCATGTCTTTCCTTCTACCTAATCTACCTACATTCGCTGATGTTCAAATAAAAAAAATTATTTTTAAAACTTGTAATACATTCTCCAAACATGTAATACTTGTTTATGAAAATTAACACTAATTGTTTGTACTTGTTTAGATATGCCAAAAAAAAATCAAAATGCGGACAAACACGAGCGGTGACGTCTTCTTTATGCACAGCAAAAGGATACAGTAAATGCACGACGGTGACTACTTTATGAAAACCGCAACAACCCTACTACTTCCTCTACATCCCTTCCCACCTCAAATGCTCTCCCAACTATACAAACCAACTCATCTCACCTTCATCAAATCCAATATAACCCTCCTCTTAATGAAGAACACCATCCCTTTCGAGAAAGGATTGATGAACTTTCTAGCATGCATGTTTGCACAATATGCAAAGAAGGATACCCAGGAATGAAAACAAAGATTTTACACGGTAGACATTCTTGTTTTCGTTGTGCATCATCTAAATCTACCAATCATTTTTCTGAACTAAACAACATGAAACCTGGTGAACAACCCTATGTCCTTCAACAGTTAACACAAGTTGAGGAAATGCTCATTGCACGTGTAAACCCCATTCTACAAGTCACTCATGCTCGTGGTGGTCAATACAAATATAGTGTCCATACAATTAGCTTCCCTCAAGACATCACCACTATTGCCAAATACTTACCCCGAATGATTTCTGACTTAGACATCCTCATTGTGAAAAGGAAAAATCCATCTGAAAAGGCCTATGAATTCTTCATTTGCAAATCACGTGTCCTTGCAGCCCTTGAATACAAAACAAAAAATGACCCTTACTACTGTGATGTTCAATTCAATTCATCTACTATTTCTGCACTACCAAATCACCCTACTGATATTTCTTCTCTTCTCCATAATGTAACCACCTCCTCTTTTGAACCCCATCAAACCAATATTGATTCTACTTATGATACTGATGTCATGCTACCTCCATTAGAAATCCAACCTCTTCTTTCGTTCAAATACTCCCAAATTCAAGTACTAAGCTTGAGCACATTTGTAATTATTTGCACTTGACCCATTCAAATTCAACAAGCTCTATCGATTGGTCTCTAATATCTTTAACAACTATGAACGAATACAACACCATAGACCTCTTTGCCATGGCATTCCCCACACTCTTCCCTACAGGCATTGCCATGATCATGCAACCAAGACTTACAAAAGTTGAGATGCATGAATATGCTTTACACTTGTTTCACTACCATGATAAACGATTTGGCCAACACCCAAGATTCCGCTATTATCTTTATAACATTCTAATGTGCCATCATAGCCAAACTACTGCTAGTGTTTTTGTGAAAAAGTACATTGAGAAAAACTTACCAACAACAGTTTCAGACCTACGAGAGTGTCTTCATGACTCTCCAGATTCAAGATTGCCAGAGCAAATAATGCAGTTTGGTTTAGCATTACGGGGAATACGGTCTTTCTGGAATAGACGACGATCTGAGCTGACTGACATGATCACGCAAATAGGAAGTCCGACATTCTTTTTCTCTCTCAGTGCAGCTGATACTAAATGGCATGACTTGCACATGATCATGCCTGACAATGTTCCTTCCAATTCAGTCAACCACTTCCAATGGAAAATCCAAAACATAATTAAGAACCCACATCTAACAGCCCAATATATGCATTGCAGATCTACAGTTTTTCTCGAAGAAATCCTGAAAAAAGGCCTCCATGCAGTAGACTATTGGTGCAAGTATTTTCTAATATCCATTTCCTTCTACATTAATTTTCTACATTGCATATATATGTTTTAACAAGATTTTACCTTCATATTATATTCAGATACGAATGGCAACATAGAGGATCCGCACACATACATGGCTTCCTCTGGCTGCAAAATGCACCCAACATGGACACAATTGACTGGAACAATGCATTAGAAATTGCTAATGGACAAAAATATTTCAACCACTACGTAACAGCCTAGAATCCATGTCAAGCAGAACACCGAAATATTCCGCTTCACCAATCAGCAATTCATAACCCATGTCTTCTTGACACAGCATCAATATTCACATCCAATCAGTTTGAAGACTATACAGAGCTTGTCAACTGCATTCAACGCCATACAAAGTGTCATGAGTCTTCTTGTCTTCGCAAGAAAGACAATGTACTTAGTTGCCGGTATGGAGTACCGTGGGAGTTGAAATCTACATCTTCACTTTTCATTGATGATAAAGGTCATAAAACCTATGTCCCTGCATGCAATGATGAAATATTGAATATTCACAATGCCGATCTACTCTCTATTTGGAGAGCAAATGTTGATTGCCAACCAGTGCTTTCTCGCCATACTGTGTTGAAATATATTTCAAAATATGCAGCAAAATCAGAAACAAGATCTGAGAGCTACCGGCAAATGCTATCACGACTATCACAAAGTGCCATTCCAGAAGCACCTACTGTTGCCGTTATCCAAAAACTCCTTACAGAAACCATTGCATATAGAGACATTGGAGCACAAGAAATATGCCATATGTTGCAAAAGCTACCTCTTTCTCTCAGCAGCCGTACATTTTGGTCTTTGAATGTCAACAAGAATTTTTTCAAACGCGTTTCAAAAGATATTGAGAACCCTGGTTTGACACCAAACTTTATCCTTGCATACATGAACAGGCATGTCTCATTGGAATCACTGCCCCTCCTTGAAGCTTCACGCTCATGGTCATATTCTTCCCACCAGAAAAAAAATCAATGGAAACACATATTCCCACCAATGATTGTACATGTATTGCCCCGTTATGATGTCATTCCTTCCTCTGATGATCCTTCTTATGCCACTTTTTGCTGGAGTGAATTACTATTGTATTTCCCCTTCTGAACACTCCCCAATGATATTGGTTCAACTGATGCAGAAATTATTACACACTGGGAACAAAAAAGGGTACATATAGACCATGGCATGTCCATCGAGAAATTGAAAACCCACAAACCCCACATACTGAACATCAAACTACCCCCGACATCCCTCCTGATTCCATGCAGATGAATGAATGGCAAATCCTCTCTCAGCTTCACCCAAGTTACAATATTGCAATTGATAACCTTGACATGATTAGCCACCACGACTTCGATGCCAACCACAATTGGTCGCATAATACTATGCCTCCCCACTTGCAAGAAATTTCCATAAATTCGTTGAATTCAACCGCTCCACGATTCAAAACCAACATCATTCTTTTTCCAACCTTCCCCGAGATCACACATTATCTCCTACCCAATACATAGGCTTCACCACTATTTTTTCACACTTTAAAACCCCTTCGCCAAAACCCCCACGCAAAATCATCATACAAGGAACAACTGGGATAGGAAAATCCCATTTGATTAAATGTATACACCATGCATTTGTGGAAAACTCACCAGCAAACAAAAACCCTTTGTTGTTACATGCACCAACAGGCGTTGCAGCTTTCAACATAAATGCCCTCACAATTCACTCCGCTCTTTGTATCCCTATCCAAACAATGCATCCTCCTGAAGGCCAACCACTCCTACAACTGCAAGAGAAACTCCATCATGTAGAGTACATTCTCATTGATGAAATGAGCTTCATTGGTCCAAAAATGCTTACTCACATTGACGATCGTCTAAGAGAGGCATTCCCTCTTCATCAAAATGCACCATTTGGTAATCGCTCAATTATCCTTGTCAGAGATTTAGGGAAAATACCACCTCTAAAAGACATTCCTTTATACGCTGGGACATCGCGTGGCATTGCACTTTGGCACAGCTTCGACATATTCATAACACTTTCAACCCTTTTTTGTCCACAAGGAGATAGCCCGTCCCAGATTGCTTTCTAGCAAATACTCACAAATCTCAAAAATGGAATATCTACACTTGAAGATTGGCAACACCTAATGTCAAGAACAAGTTTGTCTCTTACACATGAAGAGAAACGCACATTTTAAGAATCCATGCACCTATATGCAATAAACAACTCAGTTGTTTTGCATAATAAGAAAATGCTTAAAAAATTGAACATCCCAGTAGCGGTTTGCTCTGCAGAACAACAAAGGCAGAAAACTCCTACTACAACAGAAGATGAGCATTTGACTGCAAAAGTTCTCTTATGCAATGAACAAAAAGTTATGCTCACCAGCAACTTATGGGTACATGCAGGCCTCGTCAATGGCGCACTTGGGAAGGTTATCTCAATATTTTATTCTATTGGTTCAAAGCCCCCAGAATTACCATCCTTCGTGGTTGTTGACTTTATACAATACAAAGGAACATCATGGGACATTTCACACCCAACATATGTACCCATTTCTCCCATCACAAGGGGTGTACGCCGTCAAATACCACTTCAAATGGCATGGGCTTTAACGATACACAAGTCACAAGGAATGACATTAGACAAAGCAACAGTAGACATCGGCACCAAAGAACGACAAGGGCTAACGTTCACTGCAATTTCAAGAGTGCGCTCATTGGCAGACATTCAAATCAATCCAGCATTCCCATTCTCACGGATTGCACAAATGCACGAGAATCCATATCTTAAGCGTAGACAACAAGAGGAACCATTGCTTGCATCAAAATCTATGCAGGAGCATATACTCTAGCCAATCGTACAACCTGTTTTCCAGAATTACCCACATGGTAAACACCACTTGCTGCAATAACCAAATTTCACATACATGTGCTTTCTATTACATTTAACCTCATATGGTTTTATATTAGTTTGAAATCATTTATTTTATTTCAAATATTCAAACAAAATATTTCCCACCAAGAACAACAAGGTCTAGCATTCACTGCAATTTAGAAATAAAAAAAAAACTTATTTTACTTCAGTGCTTTAAAATACATGCTTTCGTTAAACACATTCATTGTCACTTACAATGTTCTCTTTTTGGATGGAAACAGGTATGAATACAGGCTATTTATGATTTTTGTATGAGTATTGCCAAGAAATTCAGCATCCTACCCCAACAAACATTGCCTCTTTACCATTTGCGTCCAACCATTGAATTGTTAAAGAAGGTAAAATAAATACTCAAGATAACAATTCACATCCATGAAAGTGACACACACAGGAAAATGCAGCATCAATTGCAGGAACAACTCTGTTGCCTATGCCATGCCCCATCATGCATATATGATTAGCTTCTCATTGTCAATTACATCTATATGTAATAGAATGCTCTTATTGTACATATGTTTAGAAGGCAAAGAATACTTTCATTGTATATATGTTTAGTTATTACCTACCAAACATGTCTCTATGTGTAGACCATATGTAAAATTTCAAAAAATACATTGCAAAGCATGCACCTATCTCCTATATATTTGCTTGTAATAAACACACAATACCAAGTAAAATATTTAGAAGTATTCAAGTGTAATAAGTCTAGTATGTTCCACCAGACATGATGCATAGTTATGGAGTGTCATAAGTGTTTTTGTACCTACACTTTTAATAAAAACTTAGTTTACATAGATTTGGCCTTTTGAGTGTGGTTTCTATTGTTCATGGAATGCCAGATGTTATGCTACTCACGTTAAGTTATCTTTCTTTTTGTTTTCAAAAATGTTATATAGGAATATGTATACCTTACATGGGCTTCTGCAATGACATTTATAGAGTGGTTAGTTGTTTGTTTTTAAATTAGAATACATTTACATGAAATTTCCAAATTCTCTTATTTTTTGTTTCAATCATGTCAACATTTTTAAATACATGTGAATGAATAGAAAGTCTTGTGGTTTTTTTTAAGTATTTCTGCTTTGACATGTTGCTTTGTAATAAACTTTACAATATCAATAGGAGCTGAGAGGGTGGCCCAAACTTTTATAAAAATTCAACAATTCCAACTTCATAAATCTATTTGCCTCTCTTTGTACCTTTTGGGACAATTGCTAATTTTATAAAGGAAATAGGGAATTTGTGTTGGTTGATTTTCTTTCTAGAAATTAGATATTAAAAACCATATCTCAAATGAAAAACAAATATATATTTTATGATTTTTCATATATGGATCACCGTAACATTATCCGCCTACTAGATTTATTAAAAAAAAATCCACCTACCATAGTCATGAAAAAAGATTTATCTTATTGATGGAGGAATATATCATTAAAAAAAAATGCCACATTGTGTATTAGGAGGGGTTGTGTCTTGGGAGAGGTCCTATGGCTTTCACATATTATCATGAATAATGAACATAAAAGGAGCAAGTAGAGAAGAGGTTTCCTCGTCATTGTGAATTGAATAATATAATATAAATGATTGAGAAAACTAGATAGATCTTGGAAAATGATGTATTAGTTGCAAATCAACATTCTTTATATATAGTCTTCAAAATGTTATTTGATTCTAGAATAAATACTGTGGAAAAGATAATCTGAACCACAAATTATGTAAGGCTTTATGGATTACGTGTTACCTTTTATCCACTTCACTTTTATGTAGTATTATCCAAATTGATGAAAGTAATTAGGGAGTGGTTTATGACATTTATTGTTTGGAAGTAATCAACAAAATTGAGTATTAGCAATGATAAGTACTAAAAAAAAGTATTAAAAAAAATGAAGGAAACATTGAATTAGAGCACCATGATAAATGTACAAAATAATATAAGAAAAAAAATGAAGGAAACATTGAATTAGAGCACTATGATAAATGTACGAAATAATATAGGTGATAACTGAATAATGGTGATAACTGAATAATGGGTAATGAAATATCAAGCTTGGCATTATATGAACCTAAAAAACCAATTTTCTATTTATATTTTCTTCCGAAACTATTGAGGGAAAATGTTAGGAAATATATATTTTTTGAGAAAGTAATAAAATATGTAAGGAAAAATATTTTCTATATAAATTACTGAATTCCCAATAATTCATCACATTTAAAAATGAAGGAAACATTGAATTAGAGCACCATGATAAATGTACAAAATAATATAAGAAAAAAAATGAAGGAAACATTGAATTAGAGCACTATGATAAATGTACGAAATAATATAGGTGATAACTGAATAATGGTGATAACTGAATAATGGGTAATGAAATATCAAGAATGCTTGGCATTATATGAACCTAAAAAACCAATTTTCTATTTATATTTTCTTCCGAAACTATTGAGGGAAAATGTTAGGAAATATATATTTTTTGAGAAAGTAATAAAATATGTAAGGAAAAATATTTTCTATATAAATTACTGAATTCCCAATAATTCATCACATTTAAAAATGAAGGAAACATTGAATTAGAGCACCATGATAAATGTACAAAATAATATAAGAAAAAAAATGAAGGAAACATTGAATTAGAGCACTATGATAAATGTACGAAATAATATAGGTGATAACTGAATAATGGTGATAACTGAATAATGGGTAATGAAATATCAAGAATGCTTGGCATTATATGAACCTAAAAAACCAATTTTCTATTTATATTTTCTTCCGAAACTATTGAGGGAATATGTTAGGAAATATATATTTTTTGAGAAAGTAATAAAATATGTAAGGAAAAATATTTTCTATATAAATTACTGAATTCCCAATAATTCATCACATTTCTTTGTAGCTATACATGGTTATTAATGTACCTTTATATGATTGTATTGTTTCTACTGAAATCATAGTTAACATAACTATATTATAGTTTCTTATTAGTCCCTGCCCTTCGGGCTGGCAGGGACTATAGTAATCGGTTTTAACCGATAGCATTAGTTCGGCACAGAAATCCACAGAAATCCATAAACATATTTCAGGTTAAACCAAAGTTTGCTGATACATTTTATTAAATTTTATGTTTGCCGATACACGCAGCCAATGGATGGAACGATCGTCTTATTTGGCCTCAGTACGAGGTATAACTTAGGAAAATTTTCCAAAATCATTTGGCTAATTGGTACAGGTTCGCTTCAGTGAAGTAATGCTATCTTCGGGATAGCATTAGTTCGTTAAAATTAAATGTTAACTGGGTTACATTAAGGATATCGCTTAGCCTAGGTTACGTTGGGGAGAGATGTTATGTCCCTCCACACCTCCACGCCTGCCATCTGCCATACATGCACGCCTACGCCTGCCACCAAATTTCCTCTTATACTCCCCAAGGTGTGGGGTGCTTGTTCAACCTGGTCGCCTGAAGATGCAGCGAGAGGACTCTTGGAATCGGCTCTGCGGAATCTACAAACGGAGCAGCTATCAGCACGAACTATTTGCCTGTACAAACGGAGCAGCTATCAGCACGAACTATTTGCCTGTAACTATTTAGCACGAACTATTTGCCTGTACAAACGGAGCAGCTATCAGCACGAACTATTTGCCTGTAACTATTTGCCTGTAATTTACTTCGCAAAGAAAATGTTTGTCAATTGAAAAACTAGGCATATATGAATTTTTACAATTCAAACTATTTGCCTGTAATTTACTTCGCAAAGAAATTGTTTGTCAATTGAAAAACTAGGCATATATGAATTTTTACAATTCATGGTATCCGATAAAATCATCTGCAATATTTGTTTGTTAGGCCATACTAAAGGTAGACGTCTCCTTCTTCATTGGTGTATTGTTTTTCAAATTCACGATGATACGATATCAGATTTCTGAATACCATTTTACTGTATATAGCAGTCATACAACTCACGATTTCAACGAATTTCTAAATTACTATGCTCACAGTATAGGGGCATAAAATATCAAAATAACAATATTAAATTGTACTTACAGTTTTTTTAATGCTGTCAGGCTACCAATCTCTGGCGGAAGTGCCCCACTGAGACGGTTTGAACTAAAGCCCGTGAAGATAAAACCACCGAGTAAGAAATAGTTCATGGTTTCTTAATTTGCTTGTTGCTTTCGGTAATCATGGAAACCAGTTGTTTCTTAAGCACCCACAGATTGAATGAAGTTGTTGTACTACAATTAATTCAACTGATAGCCTGTGATTGATAAAGAACCTTACAATAGGGAAAGCAGGAAAATGCGAAACAACAAATTAGTTTGGCAATTCTTTTTCCTTTCCCATTTAGTGCTTAATTTGATATTTGTGCAATGCATGTGTGTAGAGAGAGGGGGAGATCTTACAATAATATCAAATTATGAAGATTTCCAAGCTCCTTTGGGACAGGGCCAGACAAATTATTTAGTGCAAGGGACCTGAATCAATGAATATCGTTGAACATCAGTGATGCACAATTTCAACGAATTTCTAAATTACTATGCTCATAGTATAGGGGCATAAATATATTAAAATAACAATATTAAATTGTACTTACAGTTTTTTTAATGCTGTCAGGCTACCAATCTCTGGCAGAAGTGCCCCACTGAGACGGTTTGAACTAAAGCCCCTGAAGATAAAACCACCGAGTAAGAAATAGTTCATGGTTTCTTAATCCAGAGTACTGTGCAATTGTTTTTGATGACCTAATTGACGATACTAGACATTTTGGAGATAGCAACCCTTTCTTCAAATTCCCATGGAGATGCAGATGTTCACCAGAAGATGTGCTCAATGAAGTTATGAAGGCTGGCAACCCTTGTACTGCGCGAGAAATGGACCTGTAATGTCATTGTTTACAATGATTGCAGAGAGGGCATTTGCATCGTGAGGGGTTTTGGTAACAGAGGGCAGACAAATGCAAGTTGCAAGATTTCCCATTACAGGGCCCCCTTATTCCGCGTCTGGTGGTCATGACAGTTTTCATTTGCATTAACACTGTTGTTTTAATATTTATGGATCTCAGTTAACATCGCAGCCATCAGTAGTTGATTCTGAAGCTTCCGGCCTTGGGCTATTTGATCATAGCCAAGATCTGAATCCGTAAAGGCCTGAATCCTGGAAACCCTCAGCTCCAGTGTTGCCAATAACCCATCCAGAAGCGCCGGATGCTCGACCTCAATTCTATCTTCATAGAAGTCCAATTTCCTGTACGCTTGCATCAAGGTATCCCCATCAGGCCTCTGTATGACAACTCCTATTCCAGAAGAACTCAGACTTGATCCACGCGACCGTATTTCAGACATGCCCTTAAACATCATTTTATTATAACTATCCAAAACCAGATCCCCTAGGGATCAATCCCGAGAGGTCCGAGGAATCGCTGCGATGTCGAAAGCTGCAGCAGCTTGAGTCACTGTATTCTTCCTCTTGTTCTGCATCTAGCCAGTGAAGAGAAATCCGACAGAAACAGTTAGCTATCATGAATTACACACATGAATTACACAGCAATGCCTGGTTCCATTTGCAAATAAGAGAGATGAGGAGGGACCTTCACGTCGGGTCTGGAGGGCAGGTATTTGTCATGGTTGTCCTGCGCCACGTTTCCCTCATGCATGAAATGTCAAAAGTATACGCCATGCATAATATATGTTGACAACGCCTAGTCTATGTTGCAAAGTTCTATGTTGCCGAATTTGAATTAGAATAAAATAATATTTGTTTTAATTATCCGCCTCACGAACGATTTACATCGATTTATGTACAGTGACACTTGCGTCAGTTACTTTAAGGCATCTAACGGCTACGATCCATTTTCGCTGTCGGCCCTGGCTTTTCCACTTGGTTCTCCCATCGAGATTACGAGCCAACCATCTCATTTCATTTGTTAGAAAGCGCGCTGCACCAAAATCATATGATGAAATGAACTAAGCGGGGCCCTTATCATAAACATTTTATTATCTTTTTGTATTTTTGGAATTGCAATCACTTACTTTGATCCTGATAAGACATTTTTACTAGGATTACAGATTCCAGAAATATCTAGAGATCTCATGTGCAGCAGAGATCAATTGGTCGGTCAAACAACTCAACTCTCAGCTGTC
>APFE031634779.1:167914-190196 GCA_000404065.3 Pinus taeda
AGCAGCTATCAGCACGAACTATTTGCCTGTAACTATTTAGCACGAACTATTTGCCTGTACAAACGGAGCAGCTATCAGCACGAACTATTTGCCTGTAACTATTTGCCTGTAATTTACTTCGCAAAGAAAATGTTTGTCAATTGAAAAACTAGGCATATATGAATTTTTACAATTCAAACTATTTGCCTGTAATTTACTTCGCAAAGAAATTGTTTGTCAATTGAAAAACTAGGCATATATGAATTTTTACAATTCATGGTATCCGATAAAATCATCTGCAATATTTGTTTGTTAGGCCATACTAAAGGTAGACGTCTCCTTCTTCATTGGTGTATTGTTTTTCAAATTCACGATGATACGATATCAGATTTCTGAATACCATTTTACTGTATATAGCAGTCATACAACTCACAATTTCAACGAATTTCTAAATTACTATGCTCACAGTATAGGGGCATAAATATATTAAAATAACAATATTAAATTGTACTTACAATTTTTTTAATGCTGTCAGGCTACCAATCTCTGGCGGAAGTGCCCCACTGAGACGGTTTGAACTAAAGCCCCTGAAGATAAAACCACCGAGTAAGAAATAGTTCATGGTTTCTTAATTTGCTTGTTGCTTTCAGTAATCATGGAAACCAGTTGTTTCTTAAGGACCCACAGATTGAATGAAGTTGTTGTACTACAATTAATTCAACTGATAGCCTGTGATTGATAAAGAACCTTACAATAGGGAAAGCAGGAAAATGCGAAACAACAAATTAGTTTGGCAATTCTTTTTCCTTTCCCATTTAGTGCTTAATTTGATATTTGTGCAATGCATGTGTGTAGAGAGAGGGGGAGATCTTACAATAATATCAAATTATGAAGATTTCCAAGCTCCTTTGGGACAGGGCCAGACAAATTATTTAGTGCAAGGGACCTGAATCAATGAATATCGTTGAACATCAGTGATGCACAATTTCAACGAATTTCTAAATTACTATGCTCACAGTATAGGGGCATAAATATATTAAAATAACAATATTAAATTGTACTTACAGTTTTTTTAATGCTGTCAGGCTACCAATCTCTGGCGGAAGTGCCCCACTGAGACGGTTTGAACTAAAGCCCCTGAAGATAAAACCACCGAGTAAGAAATAGTTCATGGAGATAGCAACCCTTTCTTCAAATTCCCATGGAGATGCAGATGTTCACCAGAAGATGTGCTCAATGAAGTTATGAAGGCTGGAAACCCTTGTACTGCGCGAGAAATGGACCTGTAATGTCACTGTTTACAATGATTGCAGAGAGGGCATTTGCATCGTGAGGGGTTTTGGTAACAGAGGGCAGACAAATGCAAGTTGCAAGATTTCCCATTACAGGGCCCCCTTATTCCGCGTCTGGTGGTCATGACAGTTTTCATTTGCATTAACACTGTTGTTTTAATATTTATGGATCTCAGTTAACATCGCAGCCATCAGTAGTTGATTCTGAAGCTTCTGGCCTTGGGCTATTTGATCATAGCCAAGATCTGAATCCGTAAAGGCCTGAATCCTGGAAACCCTCAGCTCCAGTGTTGCCAATAACCCATCCAGAAGCGCCGGATGCTCGACCTCAATTCTATCTTCATAGAAGTCCAATTTCCTGTACGCTTGCATCAAGGTATCCCATCAGGGCTCTGTATGACAACTCCTATTCCAGAAGAACTCAGACTTGATCCACGCGACCGTATTTCAGACATGCCCTTAAACATCATTTTATTATAACTATCCAAAACCAGATCCCCTAGGGATCAATCCCGAGAGGTCCGAGGAATCGCTGCGATGTCGAAAGCTGCAGCAGCTTGAGTCACTGTATTCTTCCTCTTGTTCTGCATCTAGCCAGTGAAGAGAAATCCGACAGAAACAGTTAGCTATCATGAATTACACACATGAATTACACAGCAATGCCTGGTTCCATTTGCAAATAAGAGAGATGAGGAGGGACCTTCACGTCGGGTCTGGAGGGCAGGTATTTGTCATGGTTGTCCTGCGCCACGTTTCCCTCATGCATGAAATGTCAAAAGTATACGCCATGCATAATATATGTTGACAACGCCTAGTCTATGTTGCAAAGTTCTATGTTGCCGAATTTGAATTAGAATAAAATAATATTTGTTTTAATTATCCGCCTCACGAACGATTTACATCGATTTATGTACAGTGACACTTGCGTCAGTTACTTTAAGGCATCTAACGGCTACGATCCATTTTCGCTGTCGGCCCTGGCTTTTCCACTTGGTTCTCCCATCGAGATTACGAGCCAACCATCTCATTTCATTTGTTAGAAAGCGCGCTGCACCAAAATCATATGATGAAATGAACTAAGCGGGGCCCTTATCATAAACATTTTATTATCTTTTTGTATTTTTGGAATTGCAATCACTTACTTTGATCCTGATAAGACATTTTTACTAGGATTACAGATTCCAGAAATATCTAGAGATCTCATGTGCAGCAGAGATCAATTGGTCGGTCAAACAACTCAACTCTCAGCTGTCAATGGGACTCCTAAAATGTACAGCAGGGATCAGCTGGTCAATCCATTCAACTCTCTATTGTCACTGGTATTCCTAAATAGCATTCTTATTAGGATTACAGATTACAGAAATATGAATCTCCAAATCTCATGTACAGCGGGGATCAATTGGTCAAACAAATATTTCCGAAGTTTACAATAGGGATATCAGCAATGTTGATCATGAGGATGAAAATAAGGATATTAAGCTGCTTACCCTTACAAAACAGTCATGGAAGTGCATGCGAAGTAACGCAGCTGGAACGAACTTGTCATTACGGAAGTACTTAGCTACAGTCTTTGCTACAATCGTCTCTGCCTGCGGACACTTTTTATTGTAAAACCCCACCTGCAGACCATTTTTCGTTTGCGCCAAAGCGGGGGATATGAGCTGCATCAAACTGAAGCCCATAGCCAGCACCAGAAAATTCATCACCAAACTCATCTTCCACATTGCAGAAGCTCGTATGCCTGGAATTATGTATACCAGCAAACCCTAATAAGCAAAAACAAAAACAAAAATTTGAGAGAACAATATGGAGTGCCGATGGATCTTTGAGTTAAGGGCCCCCAACAAATATATAGACCTGAGGAGGAGGGATGTATTGATTTGCATATATATCGTAAATAGTAAACAACACAATCAATCTGGCGGCGATGTGGCCTGAAATTTATACAAGCTGTTGGCCTGCACGATCAACCAACAAGCTCTTGCTAGCTTACATTTCGATTTACGTATGCAAGTGCGCATGCAGTCACTTGCAGCAAAGTTTTCTGCGCAAATACCTCACCGATCCACTTCAAAAATATAGTCTATAAATTGTGATGGTGTGGACATCGATTTGTCCAAGGAGAAGGCAACGAGCTTATCCATATTTTCTCATTTCAAGAAACACCAAACTTGCAGTGTGAGGAACCACCTTGTTACCATTCATATTTTCCTTATATTTTAAGTGCAACCTTAGAATTTACATTATTGTCTTCAGTAAAGTTAACATGTGAAGTCTCTATTGACACAAACTACAATGCAATGGGTCGTCATAGTAGTTATGTAGGAAACACAGACATGCTCCTAACAGAGAATTAGATAGATATTGAGATATGATGCACTTATGTATTAAGGCATGTTTTCAATGCCTATAACAAGGTATTAAATGTGTTGTTAATTTAAAATGTTTACTTAACAAATTTATTCCAAATGCGAAGGTTATAATTAAATACTAAATGTGAATAATCATTTTCAAATTTGGAGCTCTTTGTCTGCAATCGGTATTTCACAATTTAAAACAACTTCACACTCATTTCAAGCTTTCCTTCTTTTTATTGTTTTATCTTTCCAATAAAGTAGGTCCCTACTACGTACCTATGCATTCGTGGTTTGTGCCCGTCCATGAATATTATAGCTCCTCCTCCCGTTCAAGGAGATTGTGTCTCCTCCTCTGCTACTCTTTATTTTTACTAGTATCACTAAATGTGGTTTTATCGAAAATATTACAAGGTTTTACAGAATAACATTCAGCTTATTTTTTTTGGTCCTATCTATGCCAGATGCTCTCTATTCGTTATTGTACATGTTGGCCTATGCCAGGTACTCTATATTCGTTATTGTACATGTTGTTTTGTTTCTATGCACCCTTAGATTCTACTACAATGGAAATATTTACCAACATAGTTATATATACGCATATATATTAAGCGCATGCGTAAACTCAATTGAGCTAGTTTCATCGACTGGCTTTGAAACTGGTGCTGCTGGATCTCCGGCTGGAAGCTATACAATTGCCGGATCTGCTACTGGCTATCCTAGTGGGGACGCTGAAACTAGCTCAGATGCTGGCTCTTACTTTGTAACTTGATCAACTTAATGACTTGCATAATCAATAGAAGAAACTGCGTCACCTTGCTCCCCCTGCTACGGACATCGTGACCGATTTCTGACGCCCCTCGATCTGCACCTTGATCTGCCACTGAAAACTTGAATAAAAACCAATGCACAGGCACAGGGGAGAACTTGAATAAAAACCAATTCACAGGCACAGGGGAGGCTGCTGGTGGCTGGGGAGGCTGCTGGTGGCTGGACCAGCTAGGCAGGGACTAGCTGCGATGCAGCCTCTCTTGTTATAATAATGTATTTGTGTTAACCATATATTTTAGAAGCTAATAGTCAGATGGTAAATTCTTAAGATAGTTACATGATACATCACATTAATTAAGCTCTCTTCTTGACTAATGTGTCTAGTATACGATAGGTTATTCATCCAAACAAAAAAGAGGAATACATTCTGAAATAGACACCTTAATACTCCTTCAACGCCTTACATGGTGAGATTAACATACAACCAATTATAAGAGACCAAGGGGATTTATGTAATAAAATACTCAAACAAAATCATTTTTTATATTAAATGGTGGTCTATATTGATCAATAGTGAAAATGGTATCCACATGTCATTATTTATGTTAAATACAATTACGTACCTGCAAAGGGTGTTAACATAAGAAAGAGTTGACTATATATGTAAGAGATAAAGTTATGTAGATTGACTATTATTAGCATAATATGTTTTCATGGAGAATAGTTCTGAAATATTTTATGCTTACATATACTTTTGTTTCCAAGAAATTAAAACAATCTCATCTCACGAGAAACATTTCTACCATTGAGTTGAGCCATTTTTTTCATTCTTGGATTTTACAACCATATCTTTTTCTACTCTATCACCAAAGTATTGATGGAATTGTTGAATCCTCGACAATCACTGCAACAACATGGGGGAAAACCTCTCGCTCTCGACCTTTGTTAGAAGTTCCTTTTTTGTTTGGTGTAGTGGCTCCAACTAGGGATAATGGGACATGTTTCTGAGAAAATATTTTGATAGCGTTGGTGGGGTGATACATGATGTAACAAAAAATTAATTGAGCTAAGTGTAATCTAATATAACTATTAAATACATGCATATACTAATTTAACACTATTTGAATATATATATACTTGTGAATTAAATGCAATATGTGATCTACTATGATTTCCTACAACAATTGGTAATAAAGATCATTTAACTGCAATAAGAAGTTAAATCATTTAACAATAATAATTTTGGATAAATAGTTAGACAAAACTATTGAGAGAAATATATCACATATAAAACCATTCATGTATTCAAAATAAAATTATAGCTAACATCATGAAAAAGTGCAATAAATTGTAATTCAGACTTTCATACATAAAACAATTTATAGAAGAAGTATTATTTGATACATAAATAAAACATAATCGTAGGATAAAAGCACCATGTATGAGAAGTCTTTCTCATGGGCTTCAGCAATATTGACCCAATTCCAATCAATCCAACACATTGTAAGAGTACAAAAGTGAATTTAAGTAGAGAATGCTAGATATTTAAAGAAAATAGATCATGTTCCATTCATTTCATAAAAATCTCCACAAAAGTATAGAAGCGCAATGTTTTGAAAAGTGTTTCTCATAAAATTTATGGACCCCTCTCTAAATGCATGAGAGGGGTTTAAAAACTAAACTATAGTCTTAAAATATATTATTACGAAAAATAACTCAGCATGTTTAAACGACCTTCCTCAGAATATGAAAAATAAAACCAAACGAAAAATAAATTAAATGACTAACTTGTTTGGACATAATTTCTAAGATCGCAAATATCAGTCTTAAGCTTGAGTTGAGTTGCTTGGCTGATTGCAAATTTTAAATGCCCGGCAAATATGACGTCTGATAGTGTTGGCACCATATTTTGTGTAAAGGTTGTTAACCACCTCCAGGTCATCCAATAGCTGTGTTGTTTCACTAAAAACTACCAGTATGATTCCCAATTTAGCCTTTTTACTTGCCTTATTGCCTCCTCCTTTTCCTGCATTTCCTACTTCCACTCTTGCTCCAACTATTTGACATTCATAAGAAATCTTGGTATACATTTTGTAACATGATTGGCGCCATGAAGATTTTCACTGATGGCTTCTATTATGTTGTTTGTTGCTATCCTTGCTATCGTTGTTTCCATTTTCCCTTGTTTCAATAGAGAATCCCAATCCACGAACAAAATATCTTAATGAGATTCCTCCACATTCGGTAGGTCAGCCTTCCTCCCATCCTCTAATTCTTGCTAGGTGATAAACTTGGAAATCCTTTTATGGATTTCGTCGTACTCAAGCCTCATGTCAATAACCTGATTTGCTAACTTATCACTGCTCTCGCAATAAGGAGATATCTGCGAGATTTTCTGGCACAATACTTCCTTCTGCTGCATTAATAGGGAATTAAGGTTGAGTGTTTCCTTGAAGAATTCATCGATTTCTCAATTATATTTAAACTTATCCATCATAGCTTGTACCTGTGTATCTTTTTCCGCTATTTTTTCGTGATGTTCAATTCTCATCTGTTCAAATTCCTGTCAGATCTAGGCTACTTGTAATTCTTCTTGATGATTAGAATTCTCTTGACCTAATTGTTGTTCTAGCAGAATAATTTCTTGTTCACTTTCCTTAAGAAGCATTTGGACCTCTATCGCTTTGTTAATGGTTGTTGTAACATAAGCTCCTATGAATTGTGACAATTTTGTGAGATTTTCAGATGGGTTAATGGGAGATTCCTTCCATACAATGTCCATTGGTTCATTATCTGGAGTCGTAAAAGCTAAAACATCCAACTTTGTTTTCTACCTTTATCCCTTCACTATATCCTTGTGATTAGGACTATAAAATACATTTAGTGGAGGTATTTCATCAATCCTCAAAACAATTTTAGAAGTGGGAGTAGCAGGAATTATCTAAACGTCCTGAGTGCCCATAGCTCCTTCCCCTGTCATTTCTGGATTTGACTTGTGTTGGGTTTTCTTAGGAGTTTGTATCTCAGATGTTTGATCAAGGTTTGAATCAAGGTGAATTTTTTTTTGAACTATTTCCATTCCTATTCCCAATTAATAATTGGGGTTTTTGTTGACTAAGCTAATGTGGAGGGAACTTCTACTTGTTTCTTTGCGGAGGTTTTCTCGACCATTTCCTCTGTAGTTCCAACTGTGTCCGTTTAAGATTCTTTATTGATGTTTCCTCCCCCATTTTCAGACTGTTGGTCTAAGTGCTCTGACTCGTGTAGATCTCTCTTGGGTTTCTTCTTCAAATTTTTCTTTGGAGCTATCCTCCAAGATTAAACTAGGAGTTGGCTCCCTTATTGGTTCAATCTATGGTAGGTCTAATGGGACCTTCAATAGTCTCTTTTTCCTATACACATGGAAACCCTTAACATCACCCACAGTAAAAAGTAGTGATGCCATATGCATCACTTGTGAAAATGTTTATGCCTGTAGGAAGAGGTCATCAAACTTCTCTTCTTTGTGGGTGAACTGCTTTACGTTTACCATAGCAGTAAATTCCTTAACAATTCCATTTGGGTCATATTGCCTTCCCAGGACTGTAGCTAATTTTAGAAACCTAATGATATCTTCTTATTTGCATGCATGTCCAAAACCATGTAGTGTGAATGTACCACATTGTAATGGAAATGTAGGCCAAATGGCCTTCTTTTGCTCTTTTAGTCCTCTGCTTAATCTGGCTTCCCCTGTTGTTTGGTAGGCTATTTGTCTGGTCACTAATTTGTTGGGGATGTAATATGGGGTAACATGCGTTGAAGAAATGCTCCCAAATAACCTGATGTAGGTGAAAATCTCTTCTCCAAACGATCTGGTTACTCGCAAGAAAGCCTAGGGGAAATTCTATTGTACACTTCGGTATAGATGGGTAGCATAACTCCTTAACATATTTTATAAAAATGGGGTTGAAAATGAGGTTCCCACAGAACCTTATGGTACATATGGATGGGAAGTGGATCCTGTATAGTCCACTTCCATCCCATATTGGAAAATTTAGAACTAAAACAGATTGCATCCATTACAAAAGCACTCATAAAAAATCGGGGATAAACCATTAAAGAGGAACTTATTCTTCTCCTATATTCAATAAATGCCTTAGCAAAATTGTCTAATAGAATTTTATTCCAGCTCATTATTGTTACATTCACTACTACAGCTATCAATTGGACCCATTCTAGGGAAAACTTGGTGCTATCGGGTTTACTGAACAATCTACATAACATTACTGATGCGAAACTATGAGCGGAGAGAAATGGATGCGTAGAGTACATACCCATTTTATCCCGTTTGAGCTTGCCTTCGCATGAAGTCCAGGTTTGTGTGACATCTGTTAAAGGAATTATTTGTTGTACAACTTTTGCAGATCTGGTAACCAGTACATTAGTCATAGGTTGCCTGTTGAGAAACACCCCATGACCTCTTGCCTGTGACTCTTGAATGTTCGGTCTGTGATGTCTACCTCATCAATTACCAATTTTACCATGTCCATGTATGGAATTATTTTTGGTCATGCCGCTATGCAGTGCAGGAAAGAACATGCGATTTCAAAATAGGAGGCATCAGATGACTCCTGAGCATCTGTTGTGGCCTTTGTTACCGGTGGCTTGCATTTCTCCCCATCTAACAAGTTGTACATGGCCTCCCACGTAGTTATTCCTCCATCTCTAATGCACATAGTATCATATGAAAGAGGGAGAATTTCCAATTTATCAGATGCAGTTGTCTTTCCCTTCTTTCCCATTGTTTCTAATGATGCTCCCTGCGGATTTTTCCTCAAATGGAGAAAAGTGGAAGTTATCAGATACAAGAAAGAATGAAAATGAGGATGAATGATACAAATAACCTAAAAAGGTGACAAGAAAGGAGTTTTAATCAAACACAAATGAAAATATATCATATCACGTTGAGCTGCTTTTTAATATAAATTCCATTAACCTATATTAAATAGCCACTAATGGTTCCTTATTGTTATGTTTATTGCTTGTTAATGTACCACATCACAAATTGGAAAGGAAAACTTTTAAGGTGGCAGACTTAATTTTCAAGAATGCCAATTTTGTGACTGCGACGCAATATCACAAATTGCATTATCACATATTTGATTGTGCGCTTTCTCAAAGTTCTTTAGGATTCTACGGTATGTGAGATGCAAGATAAGCGGTATATTCTTTGTCACATAGAGAGTAGTTTGTTTGAAGGAGTAATTACCTTACAAAGTGATTTTCACTACATGGAAGACTTAAATAACATTTATGACATTGGCTTCTATCGGGTCCAGCCTTCTATCACATTTCAAAAGATCGCGCAGCTCATAATATTTAATCTCTTTTTAAGTATTTTTACATTTGAACATGCTTTGTGGGTTGGCGTCCTTTGTGAGCCCCAATATGCGATTGCAATAAGAGCTTTATTTTATGTAAAATGTCTTAGTTCTTAGTTTTGAATAAAAATTTCAATGATATCTTAGTTGAGTTAGGTAATCCTTTTGATAGCAATTCACAGGTTTTGTTCGTTAATAACGATTTTAGGACACTTGGTCTAGCGGTATGTGAAAAGGAGAGAATTTCTAGCTTTCAAAGGGTTTTGTCTCAATATCTTGATTTATTCCTAAAAGTTCAAAGGAAAGTGCGTAAGTACTAAATTTCCTTTTTATAAGGTTTTTATTAAGGTTCCCCATTTATCAATGGAATATTATTTATTAAACTAATAAATGGGGGGGGGGGCGGGGGGGCGGGGTTGTTGAATAACCCAACAATTGGAAATTCGCTGGAAGAACTAGTTATCTCCGATAGTTTCTTAAGATTTCTAAAACATTCAAAATCAAGACAGTTCATAAAAATAGGAAGCCCATGAAATATAAGATAAGTAACATTGCTCTGAATAATAAAGATAAAATCTACCTAATTATCATCCATTTCGTTACCCTCTTCAATATGAAAATTTCTTTGTCTACATCAGTCATTACTTGGTTTTAAAGATAAAAGCAGGGGGTTCTCACAAATTAGCTTTTAGATGTTCTCAGTTGTCATAGGTAGAGCCTCTTGTGCGAGTAAGCGTCCATAGTCTCGAGAGGGTTCCCTTTTAACCAATAATGATTACGTATCCCATCCAGATAAGAGTGCAATATTTAGAGAAAAGTTTAGATTCATATACTTCTTTTTCCCTTATTTTCTAAACAATTCCTTTTTCTAAAAATTTTGCTTTTTATCCATAGAGGTCATTGTCTTAGGTTGGTGGCTAAAATTGGCAATGCCATTCATTGGTTGTAACTTAACTAAGAAATCTAGCTCATGATGAGACCCATTATCTTTTGATTAACATAATCTTCAGCCATTACCCTATTTTGATGTGTAGTAATTGTAATGTCAGCTTGTTCCTTCCCTATGACCATGGTAAGTCGGCTCTTGATGATACCTCTTATCCTTTAAGTTTAAGTATATTTTAAAATCACACTTTAAAAAGACAAAAGCTTACTAGATGGGGGGAATCATTGACTCCTTAAGAGTTTCTGAATGACAATATTAGAGTTAAGAATGATTTCTGTAGAGAGTCTTTGCTTTGTTACAGACACTTTTCTTGACAGATGGTAGAACAAAGGTTTCTTTACAAAGTTTAGTTTTAGAAAAGGACAAGTAATTCTGGTAGAGTACAAGTAGATTCTAGTGTTATAGAACTTGGCTTATGATTGAAATGTGAAAATCATGTTATTAACAATCCATACTTATAAAAATGAAAAGAAAAAAATATAAAATATATTATTATTGTAAAGGCGAAAAGTAAATTCTATTTAACTTTTATTTTCCTAGAAAAAGTAAAGGGAGTCGTGTACAAGGGATAAAAGAGGTTATCTTCTATGAAAACTATTTTTCCAAGAATCTACCCGTTAACACGAAAAGTATCTCTTATGTTTAATAAATCTTGTAGTAAAAATGTTGGTGGGCCTATTTGTTCCACAATCTAAAATGTGCCAAGCCACATTCTCTAGAATTTAGTATGCTTACCCTTTTCTTGATGTGATTTATCCCACTTTAATACGAGGTGTCCAAGCTAAAATGATTTTGAACTTATAGAGTTCACATCAAATGATGATTTGCTAACTGTTGATGATGTGCATGTGTGATTTTGGCTTTTTCCCTTTCTTTATCGAGCTTAAGGATTTTGATTTTCTTAACTGAATAGAAGAGGAAGGAATTTCTTCAATAAATTGAAGCGGGGCCAGAGAGGGAATAACTACATTTGTAGGAAGGACAAATGTTTTCCCGTAGACCAAATTGAATGGAGAATTGCTTATTGAGGCCTTTTGTGTTATTTGATCTGCCCATAGAGCAAATGTTAAAGATTTGTGCCAATTTTTCTGACTTTGATCAATGGTTCGTTTCATGGTTTTTATGAGATTTCTGTTTGTAGATTTGACGAAGCCACTTCCCTAAGGATAATAGTTAGTAGAATAATTTAGGTTTAAAACCTCTTTTAAGAACAAATTCTATCATAGCATTGCCTGTGAAATAATATGCATTTTCAAGTAGCTGGGCAGATGGTAGACCAAATTTGGTAATATTAAATAGGTCAACAAATTCAATAACGTTTTCAGAATTAGCTACATTAAGTGGACTTGCTTCCACCCACTTTTTGAAGTAATAAATTGCTGTAATGATATATATATATATATATATATAATATATTTATCTATTCTATATATATAATATTATATTATATAGTATATATATTATATAATATATATATGCTTCTTTGAGGAGTGAGGAAAGATCTCACCCATTGTTCAAATGATTGTTCAATGTTAACTCGTTGTAATGGCAATGTGGGTTTCCTCTATCTTCAAGCATTTTCCTGAGAAATTTACATTTTCTTACATATTCATGTGTACGTTTGAATAAGGTTGGCCAATAATAGCCAACATGCAGGATTTTATGTGCTGTTGTGTCTCACCAAAAATGTCCACGAGCTAGTCCATCATGGAGTTCCTGCAAAACCTTTTCTACCCCAGATTTTTCAAAACATCTAAGAAAAACAGAATCATAATTTTTTCTAAAGAACACATCATTGATGATATCATATTTCTTAGATTTTATCCTCAAAGAACTTTTTATTTTGTAACTTAGTTGCATAGTGGAATATTCATTTTTCAAATAAAATATAAGATCATCGTATTTGTATTTAGTGTCATTAAGGCTTACCTCATATACTTGTATATCATCACCTGAACCTTGTATTGCTCGTAAGTTCAATGCTCCTTCTAACATTCTACAAAAACCTTGACATTTAATAATTTTAGCTGGTCTGATCTTATTAATAGATTTCTCACTACTGAGAATGGGACTACTATCCTGCTGTGAGTTTTGAGGAGAAAGGGTCTGAAATTATTTATTAATTTGAAAACATAGAAAGCCTGTTTTTCGATGTCTCAATAGTTTAATTCACCACCCTGCAAATTCGATGTAGAAAAAGAAATTGGTGCTTCAATATTGTCTTCATTGACCTGTGTGAATATAGCTGCATATGATGTCTCAGAAGCAAAAGTATATAAAATGAAATGATTAGAACAATTCAAAGTTGCTAAAGAGGGAGCATTTATGATTGCTTGTTTAATCAAATTAAAAGATTCATTCTCAGTATGTCCCCATTTAAAACATAATTTTTCTTAATCATAGATTGGAGAGGTACAACAATTCATCAAAAGTTAGGGAAAAATATTTTGACAAAATCTACCTGTCCTAGTAAGGATTGGATGAATTTTTTTGTTATTAGGTAAAAGGATTTCAGAAATTTCTCTTATCCTATCAGGATCGATAAGAATTCCTTCTTTGGATACGATAAATCCAAGGAGCTTTCCTTCACTCAAAGCAAGGAAATATTTCTTAGGATTGAGAGAAATTCCATACCTTTGACGAGGCTCAAAGATTTGTTTTAAATCCTTTAAATGATTATTGTGCCGTTTGGAATACACAGTTATGTCATCTCGATAGATTACCACCAATTTTTTCACCAAACCTTTGAAATATATGTCCATGGCTCTCTGAAATACTACACCAGCATTGATTAATCCAAATGGCATCTTTTGATAGGCATATGTTTCCCATTTGGTTCAAAATGTAGTCTTTAGTCGGTCATCTGGATGTACTAGAATCTGATTACAACCTGAAAATCCATCAAGAAAATATATCAGTTCTGAGCCTGCAACTGATTGCAGTATTGGTTCCATAGTAGATGATGGGAATTTGTCCTTCTGACAAGCTCTGTTGAGATTGTGAAGGTCTATACATATTGAAATATCACCATTCTTTTCCTTTGAAAATCTTATTCAATTCATATTTGATCTGATTTTCTAAATTCAGATGAATATTTCTCAAATTCTGTTGCAAGGGATTTTCGTCAAATATCATGGGAATTGTATGTTGAATAATGGAAGTATCATATGTCTTGAGATCTTCATAATTCCATGAAAAAACGTTTTATATTTCTTTAACAGCTAAAGAAGGTTGAATTTTCATCCATTGTAAGAACAAGTCCTAGATTGGTATTTTGAGCTTTAAGGTCAGTTCCAAGATTGACTAACTAAAATATCAAATTTGATCTTTGAAGCTTTGAGTTAGTGGGTTTCTTGAACTTGTCCTTAATATCATACAAGTCCTCAAGCTTAACCACAAATTTAGGCATGGAATTTGCAATCATTTCTTGCTTAAGTTATCAGCCATGTTGATCTTCATCAATTGTCTAGTTAATGTAAGAGCCTTCAGATTCTAGATAACTTACGATATCTGGATCATTATTGAATAATCTACAATTGGTTATATTGTTGGGAATAATGCGCCTAAAAATTAATTCAATAGAAAAGCGATTGGGGCTATAATCTCTTCATGGAATGAGCTTGGATGAAACATTAGCCAAAAGGTCGGCACTTTCATTTGGAGTCTTGTGATAGGGGAGATATTAAATGTTGTAAAATGGGAGTTGAGGTCTTGAACCAATCATTGATAATGTTTCAAGTGTCTAGAGAGGCAGTGTATTGTATTCCTCACCTCCTTAATTACAATTTCTGTGTCTCCAAATACTTGAAGATATTTGATATTAAGGTGGATACCTTTATATATCCCTTGAACTAATGCTTCATATTTGGCAGCGTTATTTGTGCATTCAAATTCAATTCTGCGTGCTAACATAGTTTTTCCCCTTTTGGGCTAACTAATATGCATCCTTTTTCAGCTCTATCATTAGATCTAGATCCATCAAAATATAGTTTCCAAAATAAAGATTTAACTACACGTATATATACAAAATTTATACATTTAGAAGGATTTGTTTGAGATTAATTTTCAAATTGTGATATAACAAAACTTTCCAAGAAGGGTGAAGAATTTGCATTAAAATTTCCTACAAATGATTCAACTAAGTAATTTCTAATAATTTTACTACTATATGTGACTGGCTCATTGTCTTCCTCTAATTCCGTTACGACATACTTTTGATTTTTCTCTCAATCAACCCTTATTTGATTAAGCTTACCATTATATGGAAGCCACATATGGATCCAGTCAGTTGTGAAATAGCCATGAATATTTTCTGACCAGTCTCTACTGAGTATCGGGCCATAGAATTCTAGGATATCAGCCACAAGGATGTCAATGAATTGACACAATTTTTGGTTTGATGAGATTCAAATAATGATTTTATTGAGTTTCGCTATAATTTTGACTTGAGATCGATCTAACTTCACAATTCAAACAATAGACTTTTGGGGATTTGAGTTCAACTTCGCACAAATTGTTCTTTGTAGAATGTTGAATGAAGCTCCAGAATCAACTAAATAATTACGTAAATTTTTATTGGAAACTTCAAAAGTAAAAAGATGGAGGACTTTGGGATGTTGATCTTCCTCCTATTAGATAAATATCAGTTCAATTGACCTTATCTAATGAGGTAGTGGGAGGCCTTCCCATTTCTTGAGCAGCTTGTGAGATAAAAATAGTGGGAAGAGGAGAAGTAGGGACTGCTTTTAAATCTTTGAGTAATAACTTGTGTTGATGTTTTAACTTGCTAAGCTCATGGAATGTACTGGTCGCCCTAGTATTTTTCATATCTTCAATGATGTTGTATTCCATTTCATCAGGGACTAGTAGGGATTTAGCTGAAGGTGAAGAATTTGATTGAGTAGGATGGGTTCAAGTGGATTTGGGGGAGGATTTCTTACGTATCACTTTGTCATTGGGAGCTGGTATTGATGTTTTTTGTTTTGGATTTCTATGTGGAAAAACTATATTGCTTCTACTCTTGGTTGTGACAGGTAATGCTTCTTATTCTTCTTCACTAGGAATAATAAAATTCCACATCTCTTGTAGCTTAACTACTTCGTCACGGATTTGTTCTTCGGCCATTGAGACTTGTTCTTCCTGCACATCTGAATCAACATTTGATATTGTGGTTGGAAGGTTCGGATCAGAGGTAGGGTTTCTTTTGTATGGTCTAAAATCTTTCATTGAGGAAGTCTCTGCTACCTATTTCTTGATGTCAACGATTTTATTGGACATAGTTTTAAGTTCTTTTTGTAGACCTTCAAGATCAAAAGGATGTTGCGGTGCTTTTTTCTTAGATTCGTCCCTAAAAGTTACTTTATTGGATTTTGATTCTTCTAATGCATTCTTTTTTTCTAAAGCTAAAATGCATTTTTCTACAGCTATGGCTTCTTTCACATTATCTACCAAAGTTGGTTTGGTATCCCTATCAACAACAATATTTGTGTTTGAGGGAATAGAAGAAATATACCATTCATTTTGGACATCATCACTGGGCTTGGATGTAGTTATCGATCAGTCATATTCAAACTTGATTAAGAACTATTCCTGAAAAGAATCCCTACTATTAATGGAATAGATGGTAATGAAAAATACTGCAATCTTGTTGATCCTTGTAAAGTATAAGAGAATAATCTTGCAACTCCATCTTCTTCTACCACTCCATTCAGATTTATGGGCAACATAAAAAAATTTATGTGTTCTTCAGTAGGTAGACCATCTTCAGGGTTAAATTTTGGCAACCATTTCATTGGATGCACTAGTAATGGGTGTAATGGGCTTGCCATTCGAATATTTCATGGATTTTTCCATCGTTTTTGAGCCATAATGGGTATATTCATAGAGGAAGATGTTCTAGTAGTTGAAGATGATTAGGTAGAGGAGGTTTTTGCTCCAGTACCATTGTCAACCACGATCTGGAGTTGTGAGGTGCATGATTGTTTTCTTGATGAAGTTGATGGAATCAATGAAGGTGTTTCAGGTGATGATCATATAACCTCACTATGAGCTTCAGACAGTGTTTTCATAGTTCTCTTTTGGTTTGGTAGAGGGAATTGAAATGGAGTAATCCCAAATTTTCCACTCTGTGATCTAGTTAACCTTTCAGAGGAAGGAAACTGAGAAGTAAGACGAGCTTGGGATAACTCAGATTCTTCTTGAGATATTGAAATCCCTTGTAGTTTATGGATTAAAGATTGATCGAACTTCTTTGGGACCTCAGTAGTGGATTCCAAGGATTTATTTACAACTTATCATTTAGGATTTGGGGATTTAGAATGTGACCGAGAAGTTGGAGCTGATGGTGAGGGCGTTTTACTCATGGAATGGCGTACTGATTTATATTTGCTTTCCATTCATAGTTAGGCCCTCCTTATAGCACCTAATTGTTGAAGCCTCAAAAATTGATGCGACAACATGGGGGAAAACCGCCCGGTCTAGACCTTGGTTAGTAGTTTCTTTTCTGTTTGGCGTAGTGTATTCGACTCGTGATAACAGGACCAGTTTCCCATAAAAGATTTTGATAGTGTTCATGAGGTGATATATGACGTAACAGAAAAATAATTGAGCTATGTGTAATCTAATCTAACTAATAAATACATGCATATATCCTAATTTAACACTATTTGACTATAGATATACCCGAGAATTAAATACAATATGCAATATATAATGATTTCCGACAACAATTGGTAATACAGATCATTCAACTGCAATAAGAAGTTAAATCATTTACAAAAAAACATTTTGGATAAATAGTTAGACAAAACAATTGAGATAAATATATCGCATATAAAATCATTCATGTATTGAGAATAAAATTAGAGCTAACATTACACAAAAGTACAATAATGCTAAACTGTAATTTAGAATTTCATAGATAAAACAATTTTGAAGAAGAAGTATTGCTTGATACATAAATAAAAGACAATCATATAATAAAGGTACCATGTATTGTAATTCTTGCTCATGTGTTTTAGCAATATTGACCCAATTTTAGTCAATCCAACACATTCTAAGAGTACAAAATTGCAATGTTTTGAAAATTGTTTCTGATAAAATTGCTGGACCACTCTTTAAATGCATGAGAGGGGCTTAAACACTAAAATATAGGTATTAAAATAGATTATTACAAAAAATAACTGAGAGTTTCAAAAGACCTTCCTAAGAATATACAAAAACAAAACTAACAGAAAATTAGATTAAATGACTAACACCTTTGGACTTCATCTCTAAGATTGCAGATATCAATCATTGGCTTGAGCTGAGTTGGGTGGTCAACTATAGATTTTAGTTTCCCAGCAAATATGGTGTCTAATAGTGTTGGAACCCTATTTTGTGTAGAGGTTATTAGACACCTCAAAGTCATTCACTAGCTGTCTAGTTTCACTGAAAATTTGAGTATGCTTCCCAATTCAACATGCTTACCTGAGTGATTGCCTCCTCCTTTTCCTGCACTCCCTGTGTCCACTACTCCTCTAACTATTTGATGTTCGAAAGAAATCATGGTATAAATTTTGTAACAAGATTGGCGCCATGAATATTTTCGTTGATGGCTTCTATTATGTTGTTTTTTGCTAGCATTGTTACCCTTTCCACTCGTTTCAAGTGAGAAACGCAATCCATGAGAAGAATGTCTTTATGAGATTCCTCCAACTTCGGTAGCTCAGCCTTCCTCCCATCCTCTAGTTCTTGCCAGGTGATAAACTCAGAAATACTTTTATGGATTTTTTCATACTCGAGCCTCATGTCAATAACCTAACTTGTCAACTTATCATTGGTCTTGTAATAAGGAGCTATCTGTGAGATTTTTTGGAATAGTAATTCATTCTGCTACATCCGTAGGGAATTAAGGATGAGTGCTTCCTTGATGAATTCATCGATTTGTAGATTATATTTAAACTTGTCCATCATATCTTGTATCTACGATATTTTTCTGCTAAGCTATCCCAATGTTGTATTCTCATCTATTCAAATTCCTGTTGGACCTAAGCTACTTGTAATTGAGGTTGTTGATTAGACTTTTCTTGAGCTAATTGTTGTTCTAGCAACAATTTTTTTTTTTCCTTTTGTTTATGAATCATTTGGACCTCGATCGCTTTGTCAATAGTTGTTGTGACATAGGCTCATGCAAATTGTTGACAATTTTGTGAGATTTTCAGATTGGTCCATGGGCGAGTGCTTTAATATGATATCCATTGGTTCATTATTTGGGGCATAGCAGCTACAACGCCCAACTTTATTTTCTTCCATTGCCACTTTACTATACCTTTGTGGGTAGGACTATAAAATACATCTAGCAGATCCATTTACTCAATTCTCAAAACAATTTATGAAGTGGGAGTAACAAGAATGATCTCAATGTCCTAAGTGCCCGTAGCTCCTGTTGGACACCTAATCGTAATGGTTAGTGTGGAAGCCGAACAGACTAAGTAGTTCAAGGGACCTTGGGATGTGAATCCCAACGGTCACCATATTGTACTATAAATGTACATCTATTGTTAATAAAAATTGCAATGCATGATTTATCTTTCTATTTGCTCTTTCTGTCCATGTCTTTTTAACATGGTATCAGAGCTGGCGATCGCTGGACCTGCTCGAATTTGAGCCACTTGTTTTGTGGCCTCTATATATATGTCAGTTCTACGTTCCCTGACCTCTGCCTCTGCTTTATTCCCTTCTGTTCTGCCATACCTGCGCTACCCTGACATATTCTATCTATGGACTCTGAGCGTATTCAACTAAAGAGCGTGCAGAATCTCAGAAACTGTGCATAAACGTTTCTGTTCATAATGCGCTGCCCCCACCTGTCTGTCAGTAACGGTCACTGTTGAACGCTGCTCTTTTCCATTACCCAGGAACCTTTGTTGGCAAACCCCGTGTCTGCAAGATACTGTACCAACTCAGTACTCTTTCCAGAACCTAGATCTGCCGGGATTTGGCTTCTTGTTTTCCTGTTTATCAATTTTCCATTCCGAAGAGTCTTGTTCCACTATCGCTGCTTTGTCCAGAAACTGAAAATTTTGTGTGTGCGATAGAAGCCTCTGGCCAGATTTTATGGACTCCATATCCTCGTAAAGCAAGTTCACATCTGAAGGCATGGTCTTATTTATTTTTTTTATAGCGGCAATTACAACTTGGGCAATACGAGACACGTGGCTTGATGTTGCAGGCCTTTCCAACAACGCCTATGTAATTAGCGAGTATCATAAAGCCTCCATCTCTGCCTCTTTTCATTTGGGATGGGTCGTAGGTTACCTCTGCTGCAATTGAAGGTTGGTATTCTCTGATCTCGTAATCAGGGCCTTTGGAGATCACCTCATATTTGGGTGTCTCGACACTGATTCTTCCTAATACTGTCCCCATGGCCTGCGCTGCGTTGTGGATGGGTTGGCTGTGATAATGGAAATAAGTTCAATTGACCTGGTTCAGAGAGTTCAGTGGTTATTGATATGAACAGGGGCGTATACGTGTGTAGGGTAGGGCTCATTGGGGGCGTACTGACTCTCATCGAAGGTACTGCTCGATACACCGTCCTGCCATGTTGTGACAATGGGGAACCCTCCTCGTCTCTCCTCCTTTTCACTCTTGTCATGTTGCTGAGAAGACTATATTCACGTTTAACACCGACACCCATCACATGCATAGTATTATTGCCATTATTACTGCTGTTCTCAGAATGACTCATTAGCTGCCGCGAAGGATCAGATTGAGACAAGTGGTTTTGGAGAAGGTTATTCGCGTTGTCATGGTGAATGGAGCCAAGCTGAAGAGAGTTATGGTCTGTCGATGAGGCGTGGGAGGAATTGGGGCTGTTATCGCCATTTCCCATGCTCAATTGAAGAGAATGTGGCATGGAGGAGGATCCACTAATTGGGAAATATCCGAGCGACAAATTTGGTATCATGCGACGCAAAACATGGTATAAAGAAAAGCAGTGATCTGGAACTATAAAGAAAAGCAGCAACAACACATATAGACCTCGGCCTAGTGGATACTTCTCGGTATGGTGCTTCAAGCAAGTATATTTTTTTGAGAATATTTTAATTTACAGACTTGGCATTGACGTCGTACTACTGTAGCATTTATCATGAAAATACTAGGTTGTAATGACAGCAGAAAATAACCCTTTTCCTGTAACGAGGGTTGGTGTTTGTGATGCCCATTCCCGATACCCAATTTTTGGTTCTTGAGTTGGGTGTTGATAGTGTTGTTTAATTCGATCATATGCAAGAAATCAGAAAGTGAGACAAGTAAATAAATGGTTGTTCAGTTTGTGGACAATGTATCAGGCTTCTGAAATGAATTGGTGATAAATGCCTTGAAAACCTTCCTAACACGTGAACATCTCAATTTAACAAAAAATCTGCAGCTACACGAGCAGAGATATAGTGCAAAAATTGAATATTACTTGGATCGATTGATTGTAATTGACTTGGCACATGCTCAATGCTCACCCTTGAGTGAAGTGATTCGTAGAGAAGTGATCAGCATTATGAAGTGAATTTGAAGCATTTTTGAAGACATTTTTGGAAGTCTTTGCAGTTTCTTGTAGAGATTTTGGAGCAATTTCTTGTAGATATTTTGCATGATTTCCATAGCAGCTAGATGCTCTGAAGTTTGAAGTTGAGGAAAGCGCTCATCTTCACATTTATATATTTTTTTGCATTGGTGATGTTATGCTCCAGTTCATTCTTGAAATGAACTGTGGACTGTTGATTTACCCTGTGCCCAATTGTACCAATGTTTATTGTAGCTTGACGAGAAATGTTTATTGTAGTTTCTTGGTAACATCCAGCTTACTCAGGTCCTGCTCCATCAACCATTTTCGTGACATTGTTGCCACTTGATAAGCCCTTACAGGATCTTGTAGTAAGAGTACAATATCATTTTTCTGTTGTTGTTGCCTCAGTTGTGTTTTTAAGTGACATTGAAGAAAAATGGCCAGACTTGAAGATGCATTAAAGTTATTGAATATCCTAATTCATTCCACTGTTGATGAGATGGTCAAAGCTAACAAAGAAACTCTCTTTGACATCCAAACCTCTCTGCAAACTACACATGAGAATATTGAGTTTTTGCAGCTTGAGACAAAGCTACAGAAAGAAGAACTACAACAATGGAGTCATCTTTCTGAACTTGTTTCTGTTCAGAAGATTGAAACAGACTCCCATAAACAACAAGTCAATAATGTTCTTGTTCATTCAAATAAAGCAGAAGTTGTACATGTAAATGCAGAAACTCAATCTACACTTCCCAAGCCCATCATCAGACCTTGGGAACAGCTTGTCCACAACAAGCACAAAACCGGTCTTGGATATGACAAGGACTTGTCCTTTCATATTCCAGACTATGCCAAGCCCATTCAGTTTCAGAGTGCTGGATTCATTTATGATAATTCACCTGCTCCTCATGACAGTTCAACTACAGCTGTTCCAGACTCTGCTCCTCTTCCACAGCAAGAACAACAACAGATCGTGAAATGCCAACACTGTGATCGAGTTGGCCATATGAAAGATCATTGTTTTGATCTTCATCCAT